>PVHX01021413.1:0-31207 GCA_004024805.1 Geosciurus inauris
AGGGAAATTTGAACAGACACAGAGGGAAGGTAGAGGCAGAGACTGGAGTTAAGCTGACACCCAAGCTGAGAAACATCAAAGATTGCCAGTGACCATCAAAAACAACAAGAGAAAGAGAGTCTTCCCAAGACCCTGGCAAGGGATCATGTGGCCCTGTTGACACCTTGATTTGATGATTAGTTTCTAGAACTGAGGGAAAATGAATTTCTGTTGTTTTAAGCAACCCAGTGTGTGGTGCTTTGTTAAAGCAGTCTTAAGAAAGAAACACAGCTGGCAAGTCAAAGTCAATGTGACTGAAGCTACGTCTAATTGCCTGGTATTCAAAGCAAACTCCAAGACACTTTATGATTTCTCAGACAGCATTTGTGGAAAATGTCTATAACCCTAAAAAGCATGCAAAGGAAAATGATAATTTCAACCAGACCTGTGAAATCCTTTGAGCTTAATGATAACAGCAAATATATGATGTTCCACTATCACTGGGTGCTTCTGACTGCAACTGCTAAAGGAATTGAGAAAACTGTGCAAAAGCCGGAGAATTAGGCCAGACAGCTGCACCAAAGAGCCTCTCCTCTACAAAAGAGCCCCAGGATCATTAATAGCTATTAAAAACTCATAGCACTTAATGCTCACCACTTCTAACTGGTTTAAAGCAGCAAAAGAGTGCCACCTACTGAAGGACCAGCATCAAAACTAAGGAACTTCTGGGGGAAAAAAAATCCAATTTTTAATTTAAAACAAGTTTACCTTCTCTTAGTAGAAAAATGGCAGAATGGAAGAGACTATGGCCAACATCTCTCTATAGAATTTGCCTAATTTTCCTCAAAGGATGGTGGACTATATTCTGCTCAATCCAAGCACTAGGGATTCAAATAACCAGATGGCCAGTGGCCTCAGGTCACATAGGCAAGCATACCTTTTGCTGCATGATTGACAGAGGAGGGAGGTTCATCATCTGATGTGGAGCTGAGGTTCAGGGCAAGCTCTGCAACTCTTTTTTTCTGTTTCTTGATGGGGGCATTGCATTCTGGGTCAGTTCTCTTCATTGTTACTGCAACCATAAATACAGACAGTCAGCTGCTCTTGGGTTAGAGCCAATGGCATGAGAGTAAGGATTCCAAAGTATAAATCATCAATGAGATGAGATTTGGCAACTCCAATATCCTTCGGTGCCAGCACTTGAATAGCTTCTTCCTCAGAATGCAGTCTAGGAAGGATGCTAGCCAAGCTCTGGTTTTCAATAATAGCTACTAGTTTTACTGGAAAATGTGATGCTCACAGATGCATAGGACCCTGGACCACTGGTGTCAGGTACCAAAAAGTCATGAATCAACTCTATAAGACACAGCGAGGGAAAGGCCTTGGGCAGTTGTTATTCTATACTTTCAATACATTGGCTATCCAAGGCAATGTACACTGGAAATGAATTTTAACTAAACATCACCCAAAATTCCAAGGTGAAGGGACCATCCCAGAATGACTATTTCATAATAATTATTATTTTACCAAAATAATTAGGAGATTACATAACATGATACAAATACTGGGATTTTGTTTATTTCATAATGTTTGAAAAATGGAAGAACTGGAATTTATTTTTTATTTTTTGGTACCAGGGATTGAACTCAGAGGCACTCCACTCCTGAGCCACATCCCCAGCCCTATTTTGTATTTTACTTAGAGACAGGGTCTCACTGAGTTGCTTAGCGCCTCTCTTTACTGAGGCTGGTTTTGAACTCAGGTTTCTCCTGCCTCGGCCTCCAAAACGGCCAAGATTACAGGCGTGCGCCACCGTGCCTAGCAAGAACTGGGAAAATTTTTAACCAAAGTAAAGAGTGGGAGCAATGATTGGCTTAGAATGGAGGAAACAGAAGAGCGGGAAAGATACTAGGACTGGAAGTAGCCCTATTATTGGAGTGAGGTACAAAAACAGTAATTTTAAAAATAGGAACCTATCTCCACAAATAAAGAAGCAAGCACCATGTCACCATCTTCCATGTCCATGGGTACATGAGAAGTAAGCATGAGGGGGGAAAATGGGATTGAATGAAGTGCTTATGAGACCCTGATATCTTAAGGAAAAGTAGTGAACACAGTGTGAATTACAAACAATTGATTGGTTGAACTTGGAAGAGAAAGAACTCAAAACAGGAGCAAACAGGGGATATGATCAGTGGGTGCAATTCTTGGGGAAGGGGAGCTGCAGGGGTACTAGATTGGGCTTATAGCATGGGTCACAGTGGCCACAGCAAGAAAGCAATGAAATTCAGAAGTGCCACTGATCCCAGCAACTTCAGGCAGCAACCTCACAAAACCCTAGATAACATGTTTCCCTTCTCTTCAGCTCAAGGATGAGCCAGTGAACCCAATGCACAATCACATCCTGCCTAAAGAGGCAGCCTTTTAACTGACATAGACAGAGCCTATGCTGGGGAAGCAAGAATAGCAGCCTGAGCAAACGGAAAGCAAGCCTAGGCTGTGACACATTTCATTTTTAAACACTCTTTCATCCTTCTACAAAGGCCCCCAAGGTGAGCTACAGGAAAGCCAATCATAGGGCCTGCTACTAGCCGCAGCAAATGCAGAAAGACTCCGCTGGTTCTAAAGCCATTTTAGGGTACGATGGGAAGCACGGGAAACTCGATGTGCTGTGCTGCGGTGGGTGCAAGAAAAAGAGAGGAAACTGTGTGAAAGGCAGAAAGGCTGATGTTCCTCCTCAAATCACCTTAGACTTGGGCCTTCCGAGTCACCTAATCCAACCTTCTCATTTTCCTCTGGAAAGGTCTGAGGCTCGAAAGGAGAAGGCCACATACTAACTAGTGCCCAGTTCAAGTGACCTACGCATGCCTGAAAATGTGCTCTGGTCAGGAACTTCTAACTGGATGCAGGAGACCTGCCTCTACCTGCTGCTTCCCCCACCGAAGGGGTTCACATTCCCCCCTGGGTCTTCCCCCCCTCGGGCCTGGGCCTCGCACTGCCATCCCTACTGGAGGAAAAGAGCTGAGCTCCTATCTCCCCGGGCCAGTCTTTCCATTTGAAGATAACGTTGAGTGTGTAAATACGTGCGCAGGGACTTGTGTCAGTGGCAGCTCGGGCTCCAGGAGGTTGCTGGGGAGGGGGATGAGGGGAGGAGAGAGAAGGGGCCAGAAGGCTGAGAGTCACAACCGCGGGTGGGGGCCGAGGCGGCAGTGGAGGGGAGAAGGATGCTGAGCCCGCGCGCCCGCCCGCTCGCTCCCCCCGGGCCGCGCGTCGGCACTCACGCAGAGGGGAGAGGGCGAGCTGCCAGCGAGCGGAGAGCGGGGATCAGGCCGACGTATCGCCGCCGCCGCCGCCGGGCCTGGACCTGCCACAGCCAGAGCCTCCACCTCCTCCCTCAGTTTCGTTTCCCCACAAGCCAGCCTGGGTCCGCCGGCCGCGCGGTCGCGCTCGGGTCCCGCCCTGCGGGCCGCGCAGCTTAATGACGTCACGGGACAACCGGCCCCGCCCCCCAACTGGTCCCTTCTTGGCCTTGCGAAAGGCCGCTCGGGTTCTGGCCCGCCCCGCCCCACCCCCAGCCTGGGTGCAGGGCGCCTGCGCAGGACAGCCGCGCAGGAAGGGCGGGGAGAGAAACCTGGGCGAAGTTAAGAGCGCCCCGCGGTGACTGCACATTTCTTTCTTTTTTTTTTTTTTTTTAATATTTTTTTAGTTGTTGATGGACACAATGTCTTTATTTTATTGCTTTGTATGTGGTGCCGAGGATCGAACCCAGGGCCTCACGCATGCAAGGCAAGCGCTCTACCGCTGAGCTACAATCCCAGCCCCGACTGCACATTTCTTAATCTCACCTAATCTCATTATCATCTTCACTTTACAGATTAGAGCAGTCAGAGGCTGCAGAGAGGTTGAGGGCAAGAACCCAGTGTTCCTGTTCTCTGCTCTATCCCCAACATCCAGAGGATGGGGCAGAGTCAACAGATGTTGAAGGCAGGGCAGTGGGCTGGGGTGCAGGCCACTGGGCAATCCGGTGCTTGCCTAGAATGCGCAAGGCCCTGGTCCACCCCCAGCACGGGTGAGGGTGGAGGAGAGAAGGAGTGCTGCCTGCTACTATCCACACTATGTGGATACAGGTGGCTCGCATCCCAAAACCACGTTACTCATTTTTACACTAACATAACCCGAAGTCTGCTGGACATTCTCAGTCACCTCAGTCATCTTAAACTTCGTAAATTCAAATTTCACCGTATGTTCTTTTCCCATATGTCTGCTTTTTTTCCCAGTGAATGGCATTACCATCCTATTCATTCAACCAGAAATCGGAGGCGTCTCCCTCTTCCTCATTCCCTAGAGCCTACAATACCTTAATTGAGTTTACCTCCTCATTCTCTCAAAATTATCCGTCCTCTCCTTCTCTATTACCACAATTCATGTGCTCACTCTCAGCAGAATTTTTACAGTAATCTCCAATTCATGTCTGTTGCCAGTTGTGACCCTCCTAATGCAATCTCCACAAAACCAAAGTGACACACATACACATATATATGTATATACATACATATTCATTTATACGACAGTGATTGAATCTTGTCAATGACTCCCCACTGCTATTAAGATAAAGCTGAAGCTGGGCGCGGTGGCGCACACCTGTAATCCCAGCATTTTGGGAGGCTGAGACAGGAGAATCGCGAGTTCAAAGCCAGCCTCAGCAATGGCGAGGCGCTAAGCAACTCAGTGAGACCCTGTCTCTACATAAAACACAAAATAGGGCTGGGAATGTGGCTCAGTGGTTGAGTGCCCCTGAGTTCAGCACCCGGTATTAAAAAAAAAAAAAAAAAGCTGATATCCTGAAGATGGTCTATATGATCCTCCAGTTTAATAGAAGGGTCTGCAGTTGTACCTTGTACTTCTTTTTGTTCCATTGTGGTCCCATCCTGGTCTTCTCTCAGTTTCTCAACTAGATAATGTTTTTTATGAGTCCATTTCCCTGTCTGGATCACTACTTTTCCCCTCATTGTCTGGCTAATGTCCACTTATCCTTCAGGTTTCAGCTTAGTGTCCTTATCTCTGGAAACCTTTCCTGACCCAAGTCTAGTTCAGGAACACCACCTCTCAGCTTCCATACCATTCTGTCCTTCGATCATCAAAGCACTTACCAACAGTATTATATAATAGGGTGTTGACTCATCCACCTTTCCCACTTTGTTGTAAACTGCACAGGAAAGGTTATGTCTGTCTGTAATATGTTAATCCTCAAGGGTTAACACAGTGGCTCATGGTAGGTGTAATTGACATTTATTGAATCTGAGTTTGGAAAATGAATAATGTACCCAAGGTCATAGAGCTAGGAAATAGAAAACAAGCAACCATTTAACACAGGTTTCTGTGGTTCTAAAACTGAATGTCTCTGCATCTCACCAACAATTCTTAATGCCTGTTATAGAATGGATGCCTTTGGTAATCTTACTATGGACCCATCCTCAAAATACTAATCTGAAAGGCATAAGGTAAAAGGTGTAGGATTATAGAGGAAATGAATTATATTGAAAAAGTTAACATACTTAACAAATTTAGTGACTTGTTTGAACTTGGGTGTATAGCATTGAATATTGAGAGAATACAATCAAAATATAGGCAAGGTAAAGTGACACTTTATTTTTATTTTTTATTTTTATTTTTTGTGATGCTGGGGATTGAACCCAGGGCCTTGTGCATGTGAAGCAAGCACTCTACCAACTGAGCTATATCTCCAGCCCCAACACTTGATATTTTAATATATATGAGTATAACCAAATAGTGTTGGAACAACCAGATAAATATATAAAGAAATATGAACCTTTATTCTTATCTTATTCCATATACAAAATTAAGTCAAGATTGATCATAGACCTAAACATAAAATCTAAAATGGGACTGGGCATGTATTTCAGTGGTAAAGAACTTGCATAGTATGCATAAAGCCCTGGGTTTGATCCCTAGCAACATAAAACAGAAACAAAAACTCAAAATTAAAATGATGAACCTTATAAAGGAAACATAGGAAAGAGTCTTTGCAGGCTTAGGACAAAATTTGTTCTTTTGTTTTGTTGGTGTTTTTATTTTTACGTGGGTCCTAGAGAGTGTAAATCAGAAGAGGAAAAGTGATAAAATGGATTTTGATAAAATAAAAGTCTTCTGCTCATCAAAAGGCACTGTTAAGAAATTGAACAGCAAACCACAGAGAAAAACATTCACAACACACATATTACAGATATTTGCCACATATGACAAATAACTTATTTCCAAAAAATATATGTAATACCCCAAAATAAAAACTTCTGTAGACGTTTCCAATTCCTGTCAAAATGGACAAGGCACATCTCTCCTGTTTCTTCCACTGAATGTAATTTAAAATCTCAAACAGAATGAAAGGAACAGATATCTGAGGATTCTGAAAAGTAAATGGCAGGAAGATTATGGGGGAAGGAAATCGAAAGTTGAGAAATCACCAAATCAAGGATGAATTTCCCAATGTTCCTCACTCTGTTGTCTCTCATCTTATACTGAAAGGCTGCCAAAGATATATGTATTTTGTACAACAATGTTAATATAGTTAATACTATTAAACTGTATATTTAAAACTGTGCTGGGGTGTAACTTTTGCCTACTTTGTGCAAAGTCTTGGGTTTGATCCCCAGTACCCAGGAAAAAAAAGGTTAAGATGGTAAATTTTATACATTTTTATAACAATTAAAAGAACAACTACAGAGAAATAGAAAATCTAAAGAAGCAATAGATGAATTTCTGAATGGATATGACTGACAAAATTGAGCCAAGAGGATTTTTTAAAAAACAAAATAGATCAATAACAGGTAATGAGATTGAAGCAGAAATAAAAACTCTCCCAACAAAGAAAAGCCCAGGACTGGATGAACTTAGGCTGAATTTTACCAGATATTGAAAGAACTAACATAAAAACTCCTCAAACTGAGCTGGGCGTGGTGGCACAAGCCTGTAATCCGAGCAGCTCAGGGGTCAGCTGAGGCAGGAAGATCGTGAGTTCAAAGCCAGCCTCAGCAGAAGCGAGGCACTAAGCAACTCAGTGAGACCCTGTCTCTACATAAAACACAAAATAGGGCTGGGGATGTGGCTCAGTGTTCAAATGCCCCTGAGTTCAAACCCCAGTACCAACCCCCACCAAAACAAAAACAAAACAACAACAACAAAAAACTCCTCAAACTATTCCAAAAAAATAGAATGGAACTAGCCCTCTCAAACTCATTCTAGGAAGCCAATATTAATCTGCTTCCAAACCAGGTAAGGAAGGACCCAACACAAAAAGAATACTATAGGCCAATATTCCAGAAGAATAGATGCAAAATCCTCAATAAATTACTTGCAAATTGAATTCAACAGCACATTAAACAAATAACACACCATGATCGGGTTGGTTTCATTCAAGAGAGGCAAGAATGATTCGGCATACACAAATCAATAAATGTAATACAGCACATAAATAGAATCAAGGGGGAAAAATCACAGATCATCTTGATAGATGAAGAAAACACCTTTGATAAAATCCAACATTCCTTCATGATAAAAGCCCTGAATAAAACTAGGGATGGTGGTACACACCTGTAATCCCAGATATTCAGGAAGGAGGCTGACACAGTAGGATCTCAAGTTCGAGGCTAGTTTGAGCAACTTAGTGAGACCCCACACCAAAATAAAATAAAAAGGGCTGGATATAACCCAGTTCTTCTGACCCTTCCCTCCCCCCCCAAAAAGCCTGAACAAATTAGGTAAAGAAGGTATATACCTCAACATAATAAAGGCTACATATGAACATCTGGCAAACCCATAGCCAATATCATAGTGAATAGGAAAAAACTGAAAGCATTTGCTCCAAGATCAGAAACAAGACAAGGGTGACCACTCTTACTACTCTTATTAAATATAACAATAGAGCCACTTGCAGTGGTGCACTCCTGTAATCCCAGCAGCTCAGGAGGCTGAAGTAGGAGGATAACAAGTTCAAAGCCAGTCTTGGCAACTTAGTGAGGTCCTCAGCAACTTAGCAAGACCCTGTCTCAAAATAAAAAATAACAAGGGCTGGGCTGGGGTTGTGGTTCAGTGGCAGAGAGCTTGCCTCGCACATGTGAGGCACTGGGTTCAATCCTCAGCACTACACAAAAATAAATAAACAAAATAAAGATATTGTGTCTATCGATAACTAAAAAAATACTTTTAAAAACTCTTTTAAAAAATAAATAACAATGGCTGGGGATGTGGCTCAGTGGTTAAGCACCACTGGGTTCAATGCCTGGTACCAATAATAATAATAACAACAACAACAACAATATAAATTTTAGCCAGAGCAATTAGGCAAAAGAAACAAATAAAAGGAATACAAATAGGAAAGGAGGAAGTCAAATTAGCCCTGTTTACTGAGATGATTCTATGTGCAGAAAGGCACAGAAAACAACAGAAGAGATGAAAGGCAGTTGTTTTTTGTTTTTTTGTGGTTTTTTTTGGTACTGGGGATTGAACTCAGGGGCACTCAACCACTGAGCCACATCCCAAGCCCTATTTTGTGTTTTATGTAGAGACAGGGTCTCACTGAGTTGCTTAGCGCCTCACCGTTGTGAGGCTGGCTTTGAACTCGCGATTCTCCTGTCTCAGCCTCCCAAAGTCCTGGGATTACAGGCTTGAGCCACCGTGCCCGGCTAAAAGGCAATTCTTTTGAACATAGAACTAGAAAACAAATTTTGTCAAGTATCAGCATGTGAAATCAACATACAAACATCATATTTTCTATAAATTAATAACAGAAAATATCAGAGAAGCAATTCCATTCACAACAGCCTTGAAAACAAACAAAAACCCCCAGGAACAACCTAAGGGGGTGCAAGACCTCTACAACGAAAATTACAAAACACTGAAGAAAGAAAATGAAGAAGATACTAGAAGGTGCAAAGAACTCCCATGTTCATAGACTGGGAGAATTAATATTGCTAAGGTGGCCCTACCACCCCAAGAAATAACCTACCAGTTTGGTGCAGACCCTATCAAAATACCAATGATTTCCTTCACAGAACTGGGAGGGGGGATCATAAAATTCATATGGAAAAACAAAAGATTCTGAATGGCCAAATCAATCCTGAGCAAATAAAGAAATGCTGGAGGACATCACAATGTCTGATTTCAAAACTACAGAGCCATCATAACAAAGGTAGCATGGCATTGGCATAAAAATAGACATGTAGACCAAAGGAACAGAAATAAATCCACAGGTTTACAGCCCACTGATTCACAACAGAGGTACAAAAAAACGTACATTGGAGAAAAGACACCTCATCCACAAATGGTGCTGGGCAAACTGGAAATCCAACATGCAGAAGATTGAGGCTTGATTCCTCTCATCATATACAAAACTTGACTCAAAGTAGATTAAAGACCTACTTAAGGGGGCCGGGATTGTGGCTCAGTGGTAGAGCGCTTGCCTCCCATGCGTGAAGCACTGGGTTTGATCCTCAGCACCACATAAAAATAAATAAAGATACTGTGTCCATCTACAACTAAAAAAAAATTTTTAAAAAAGACCTACTTAAGACCTGAAACTTTCAAACAAGTGAGGGAAAATACTCCAAGACATTGGCACAAGCAACAATTTCCTGAATAGGACTCCAACGACTCAAGAAACAAAAGCAAGAATTGGCAAATGGATTACACCAAATTAAAAAGTTTCTCTGCACCAAAGGAAACAATCAACAGATTAAAGAGACAACCTACAGAATGGTAGAAAATCTTTGCCAGCTATTCATCTGGCAGAGGATTAATATCCAGAATACATAAAGTACTCAAAACACTTAACAGAAGAACAAATCATCCAATCAAAAATGGGCAAATGTGCCAGCTACGGTGGCACATGCTGTGATCCCAGCAACTCAAGGAGGCTGAGGCAGGAGGATCACAAGTTCAAAGCCAGACTCAGCAACTTAGTGAGGCCCTGTCTCAAAATTGAAAAGATAAAATGGGCTGTGGCTCAGTGGTTAAGCATCCCTTGGTTCAAGCCTTGGTATGAAAAAGAAAAAGAGGAAGGAAGGAAGGAAGGAAAGGAGGGAGGGAGGGAAGGAGAGAGGGAAAAAAGGGCAAATTATCTGACAGTTCTCAGAAAAAGAAACACAATGGTCAATAAATATATGAAAAATGCTCAATATCATCAGCCATCAGAGAAATGCAAGGCAAAGTTACATTGATATTACATCTCACCCCAGTCAGATGGCTATTATCAAAACAACAACAAATACTAGTGAGGATGTGGAGAAAAATGAACTCTTATACAACGTTCATGGGAATATAAATTAATACAGCTACTATGATAACACAGGATGAAGGTTCCTCAAAAAAACTAAAAATAGAACTACTATATGATCCAGCTACACTACACCTGGGTATTTATCGGAAGGAAAGGAAGTCAGCATACAAAAGAGATAACTGCATATTCATGATTGTTGAAGCACTATTCACAAAAAGATTTAGAATCAACCTAGGTGCCCATCAAAAGATAACTAGATAAAGGAAATTTGGTACATATAACCAAAAAGTGCCATAAAGTGGCACAGGACCTGTAATCCCAGTAACTTGGGAAGCTGAGGCAGGAGGATCACAAGTTCAAGCACAGCTTCAGCAACTTAGCAAGGTCCTGTCTCAAAATTAAAAATAATGAGGGCTCAGAATGTGGCTCAGTAGTAGAATGCCCCTGGGTTCAATTCCTAGTACAAGAAAGAAAGTGAGGAGGGCTGGGGTTGTGGCTCAGTGGTAGAGCGCTTGCCTCGCATGCGTGAGGCACTGAGTTCAATTCTCAACATTGCATGTAAATAAATAGATAAATAAATAAATAATAAAATTAAGGTTCATTGACAACTTAAAATTTTTAAAGGAAAGAAGGGAGAGAGGGAGGAAAAGAAAGAAAGAAATTATATAATTTGCAGAAAGATGGATGGAACTGGAGGGCATGTTAAGCAAAATTAGCCACAGCCACGCAAGCCTATAATCCCAGCAGCTCCGGAGGCTGAGGCAGGAGGATCGCAAGTTCAAAGCCAGCCTCAGCAAAAGCCAGGTGCTAAGCAACTCAATGAGGGCCTGTCTCTAAATAAAATACAAAATAGGGCTGGGATGTGGCTCAGGGGTTGAGTGCTCCTGAGTACCATCACCGGTACACTCCCTGCCAAAAATTAGCCACAGAAAGATAATGATCACATGTTTTCTCTATTATGTAGAAAATTTTTTAAAAGAGGTTGGACATGGTCAAAGCACAGTATATATCTAGATGAAAATGTCACAGTGGAACCAATTAATTTGTATAATTAGTGTGTTAGTATGTAGCTGGATCATGCGGTAGTTCTATTTTGAGTTTTTTGGGGGACCGTTATACTACTTTTTCATAGTAGCTGTATGACTTTACATGCCCATGTGTTCTTTTTTAAGAAAAAGAACAGATATTATAACCATGATCTAAAGTGTAGGAATGAAGATTTTTTAAATGAATAGAAAGATAGTAAGGCTCAGCAGAGAAATAGAAAAAAGGACTGAACGAAAATTTTATCATTAGAATATAGAGTCACAGAAACAAAATTTTCACTAAATAGGCTTAATAGCAGGATAGAGATAATAAGTCACAAAACTTAAAGATAGCTCAATGAAAAGTATTATTGAAAAAAACTGAGATGAGTTCAATTTAACAAAGTTTTAATTAAGTAATAAAAGTTCTAGAAAGAGGGAGCATTCCAGACATAAGATGGCTCAGAATGCCTCCATCAACATGGGAAGCTATATTTATAACAACAACAACAAACGGAAAATGACATACCAAATTTACCCAACCGGTGAAGTTCAAAGTTTCTCTTACAGGCATGTTTGGTAGCTTCATCCTGTGATTGGCTGAGATTCAGTTGCTTAGTTACCATGACATACTCTCAGGTTTGGTTAAGCTGTTTACATCTCATGATAGGTATGATGGGCTACAGTTCACTCCTTTGCTATGTATGGAGACAGCTTTACACCAAACTTTATGACCCAGTACAGACACAAGGTTAGGTGAAACTTATTCAATTTAACATTACACAACCTGAAAAACAAAGAGAAAAATATGAGGGAAAAAATATAGAACCCCAGAAACCCAGGGAACAATACCAAAAGATCTAACACTTACGTCGTCAGAGTCCCACAAGAGAGAGAGAGAAAAAATTTGGTGTAGGAAAAAAAGAAAGTGTTTGATAAAATAATGGCTGAAAACCTTCCCCAAATAGCAAAATACTTAAATGTATAGAATCAAAAATCTCACCAATCCCCAAACAGCAAACAAAGAAACCTACCCCCAATGCAGCATAATCAAACTGCTGAAAATTAAAGGGAAAAAAAAATCTTTAAAAAGCCAGAGAAAAGTTGTGCATCACATATAGAAAAAACATTTGGAGTAACTGTGGATTTCACATCAGAAACCAGGGAGGCCAAAAAGATAGTAGAACAAAAAATGTAAAGTCACAAAAGAAAAGAACAATGAAGCTGGGCGCAGTGGCACACGCCTGTAACCCCAGCACTTAGGGAGGCTGAGACAGGAGAATCGCGAGTTCAAAGCCAGCCTCAGCAACGGCAGGGCGCTAAGCAACTCAGTGAGACCCTGTCTCTACATAAAACACAAAATAGGGCTAGGGATGTGGCTCAGTAGTCGAGTGCCTCTGAGTTCAATCTCCAGTGCCAAAAAAAAAAAAAAAGAAAGAAAGAAAAGAAAGAACAATGAATATGGAATTCTATATCCAAGGGAAATATCCTTCAGAAATGAGAGAAAACCAAAGACATCCACAGAGAAAGGAAAACTAGGAGAATTCATCATCTGCACACATTTTGTGAAATAAAGACTAAAGAAAGTTCTCCAGGCTGAAAAGCAACAATAACAGAGAAAAACTAGAAATGTCACAAATGAAAGAAAAGTGAACGGTAAATAGCTAGTAAATAGCTATATAATGATTTTTTTCTTTTAAGTTCTTAAAAATATACATGAGAGCTGAAAGCAAAACAAAACGTTGTCTGATGGGGTTTTCAGTTTATGTGAATGTAATATACACGACACCTACAACTTAAATGGGGAAAGGCAAATGGACCGAGTGGTCAGGTTTCTACATTCCACTGAAAGTGAAAAACGTTAATTCTTAATGCAGTATGAAAAGTTAAGTATGTAATTATAATTTCCAGAACAATCTCTTAAAAACTATTCAGGAGCTGGGCATCATGGCACATGCCTGTAATCCCAATTACTACAAAGGATAAGGCAGGACGATAGCAAATTCAAGGCCAGCCTGGGCAACTTAATAAGACCTTGTCTCAAATTATTTAAAAAAGGTGGAGGTGGGGCTGGGGATGCACCTCAGTCTTAGAGCACTTGCCTAGCCTGTGTGAAGCCCTGGGTTCCATCCCCAGTACTGCAAAACAAACAAATAAAGCAAAACCTATTCAGGAATTGCAGGTTTTGGAATGGCAGAGTAAGAACCTCTGAAAATATAATCCTCCATAAAAGCATGCGAATACTAGCAAAACTACCAAAACAGAGGAGGGGATTCTGGGAAGATAGCCCAGTAGAAGTTCCCCACCTGGACAACAGTTGAACTGCCAGAATCTTACTGATGGAACTATTATGGGAGTCTGGAGTCTACTGAGGGCTTGCAACTTCTAGGGGTAGGCTTGCATGGTAAATGTTTTATTTTGGTCAATTTCAGCTCTTTAGCACATTAGCAACTGCCCATCCTCCACCACTCAGCCAAGTGGTAGACAGCTGTGCACATGTTCCTGTGCAGCTTGCAAACAGCTTGCAGGAACCAGGGTAGCTAAAAAGGACTCATCCTCCAAATATAGAGCATCTGTACTCTGATCATTGTAAGATTAATCTTCTCTTATCTGTCAAAGTTAAACCTGTAGTGTGAGTTTCCTAATATGTAACAAAAATGTGTTTGCTGTCATCTAAAACCTAAATGTCATAGTGTGTAGGTAGGTGGAGCTATTTTTAAGTTACAAAATGATGTGGTAGTCATTTTGAGCCCCCCAACATATCTCCCTTTGTCCTCAGTCTTCCCATCATGATGCCTATAGAGTATTAGGTGATCCAGTCATAACTATAGCCCTTCCCCATGCCCTCCCCTATTTTAAATTAGTCAATTGTTTAGATTGTAACCCCAAATTCCTCCTATCAGATCAAAGGGCAGCGCTGCGTTAGGGGTAAAAACCTGGGCAGACTTGCCACCCAGTGTGCTTGCTTTCCATATTTTTCTGGTAGCACACCCTTCTGCAGAAGTTTGCCTTGCTAGGTAGCTTTTGAGAATGTGTCTCATTTCTTGAGGCACCTTGATATTTCCAACATCATTGATTGCTGCTTCTGATAATGGGCAGACAAGGAGGGGAGCAGCCATTGTTTGTTCCAAGCCTCTTCCACTCCACTGAAGTGACTTCCAGGGGACTTAAAAGGCTAGTGCCTTTTTTATTTTCCCATTTTTGCCCAGTGTGGGAACCAAACATTAAAGACTAAGGAATTCTGCAGCCTCAGCAACAGTGAGGCGCTAAGCAACTCAGTGAGATCCTGTCTCTACATAAAGCACAAAATAGGGCTGGGGATGTGGCTCAGTGGTCGAGTGCTTCTGAGTTCAATCCCTGGTACCAAAAAAAAAAAAAAAAAAAAGACTAAGGAATTCTGGCCAGGTATGGTGATGCACGCTTGTAATCTCAGCAGCTCAGGAGGCTGAGGTAGGTGAATCACAAGTTCAAAGCCAGCAACTTAGTAAGGCAGTTAGCAATTCAGCGAGACCCTGTCTCTAATAAAATATTAAAAAGAATTGAGGATGTAGTTCAGTGATTAAGCACCCCTGGGTTCAATCCTTATACTACAAAAAAGAAAAGACTAGGGAATTCTATAGGTATGGTGAAAGCCTATATCCTCAGCTATACCAGAGGCTGAGGCAGCAGGATCACAAGTTCAAGGCCAGTTGAGCAACTTTAGACCCTGTCTCATAAAATAAAAAGGACCTCAGTGGTACACTTGCCTAGCATGTGTGAGGCCCTCAGTTTGATTCCCAACACCAAAAAATTAGAAAAATAAAGATTAAGAAATTAAAAAACAATTGCTTACATGGAAAAAATTTAAAAGTAACCATGCATGCCCAGGGAAAGGTTCAGAAAAGACCTGATAACACCGCAGGATGACCATTAGCACAGAGACAAACTACAGTTTAAAAAGTAACAATAGGGGCCGGGATTTTAGTGCAGTGGTAGAATGCTTGCAAATGTGAGGCACTGGGCTCAATCCTTAGCACCACATAAAAATAAATAAAATAAAATAAAGGTATTGTTTCCATAAAAACATTTAAGTGGGGAGGCTGGAGATAATAGCTCAGTTGGTAGAGTGCTTGCCTCATACCCATAAGGCCTTGAGTTCAATCCCCAGCACCACAAAAAACAAAACAAAACAAAACAAAAACAGTTACCAAATGACAGCAAACTCTGGGGTAGAAAGAAAATCTGCTTTCCAGAGTTCAAATGTCAGATTTTTAACAAAAATTCATACAAAGGAACAGGAAAATATTCAAAGGGAAAAAATCAATACAAATTGTCCCTGGAAAAGACCTGATAACTGATGTACTAGACAAAGACGTTAAACAACTGCCTTACAGATAGCAAAAGAACTAAAGGAAGATGTTGATAATATCAAGAAAATGATGTATGCATAAAATGAAATATCAATAATGAGGTAGAGAATCTAAGAAAAAGAAAAAGAAAAAGAAATTCTGGAGCTAAAAATACAGTAACTGAAATGAAAATTTTACTAGAGGAGTTCATGCACAGATTTAAACAGACAAAAAGAAGAATCAATGAACTTGAAGATAGGACAATGGAAATTATTGAAAAGAAAATAAACAGATTAAAGAAAAGTGACTAGAGCCCAAGGGATCCATGAGACACCACCGAGCAGACCAGTATACACCTTTGGGAATGCCAGGAGAGCAAGGGAAATGTGGCTGAAAACTTCCCCAATTTGATGAATAGAAACATCCAAGAAGCTTAAGAAAACTCCAAGTAAGATGAACTCAAAGAGATGCATGCTGAGACACATTATAATCAATCTTTTGAAAGACAAAAAGAGAATTTTTTTGAGACAGGGCGAGGTAGTGAGAGACTACTTATGGCTCAAACATCCTTCTGCCTCTGTCTCCCCAAAAGCCAGGACTACAGGTACACATTCCCATGCTCGTCTCTTTCTGTTTTCAGAAAGAGAAAAGCACTCCGCCCCGGAGCTACAACCCCTTCCCACCAAAAAAGGATCTTGAAAGCGGCAAGAAAGAAGTGCTATGTCTCATACAAGGGAACCTCAACAAGTAAAACAGATTTCTCATCAGAACCTGTGGATGCCAGAAAGCAGTGGACCAATATATTTTAAATGCTAAAAGAAAAAATAGTGTCAGCCAAGAATCTTTTAGCTGGGAAAACTGTCCTGCAAACTAAGGGATAAATGAAGATATTTCCAGATGAGTAATAGCTGAGGAAATCTGCCTGTCAAGACATGCTCAAAGGAGTCCTGCAAGGCGAAATGAAAGGACACTAGACAGTCACTTGAAGCCATATGAAGAATAAAGATCTTTTTTTTTGGTACCGGAGATTGAACTCAGGGGCACTCGACCACTGAGCCACATCCCCAGCCCTATTTTGTGTTTTATGTAGAGACAGGGTCTCACTGAGTTGCTTAGCACCTCACCGTTGCTGAGGCTGGCTTTGATAAAGACGAATACACAGAGCCAGGCATGGTGACACACACCTGAAATCCCAGCTACTCTGGAGGCTGAGGCAAGAGGATCTCAAGTTAAAGATCAGCCTGGGCAACACAGCCAGACTCTGTCTCAAAATAAAACACATAAAGGCCTGGGAAAGTAGCTTAGTGGTAGACTGTCCCTGGGTTAAATCACCAGTGGCAGAAAAAAAAAAAGGCAAATAAATTGATAATTATGAAAACTAGTATAATTTTAAAAATAGTTTATAACTTCACTTTTTGTTTTCTACATGATTTAAGAGACAAATACCTTAAATAAACAACTTTTGGGCTGGGGTTATGGCTCAGTGGAAGAGTGCTTGCCTAGCACCTGTAAGACACTGGGCTCAATCCTCAGCACCATAAATAAATAAATATTTTTTAAAAAGATGCTTAAAAAATTATTAGCCAGCCGGGCGTGGTGGCTTACGCTTGTAATCCCAGCACTTAGGGAGGCTGAGACAGGAGAATCGCAAGTTCAAAGCCAGCCTCAGCAACGGCGAGGCACTAAGCAACTCAGTGAGACCCTGTCTCTACATAAAACACAAAATGGGGCTGGGAATGTGGCTCAGTGGTCAAGTGCACCTGAGTTCAATCCCCAGTACAAAAAAAAAAATCATTATCCTACAATCTACTATTTTTTAACTTTGATTTATAACTACACATTTTGTTTTTCATATGATTTAAGAGACTATGCAAGGGGCTGGGATTGTGGCTCAGTGGTAGAGCGCTTGCCTCGCATGCGTGAGGCACTGGGTTTGATCCTCAGCACCACATAAAAATAAAAATAAAATAAAAATATTGTGCCCATCTACAACTAAAAAGTATTTTTTTAAAAAAAAGAGACTATGCAATTGAAATAATTATTAATTTATATTTGGGGGCACGCAATGTACAAAAATGTAATTTTATAACCTCAACAACCAGAAGTCATGGGAACAAAGTTGTAATGGAACGAAGGTTTTTGTACGTTGAAGTAAAGCTGGTATAAATTCAAATTAGAGTATTAACTTTAGGATATTAAATATAATACACGGTAACCACAAAGAAAATAGCTAAAGAATATACACAAAGCAAATGAGAAAGGAGTTTCAATACAAAAAAATAAAACAAAAAAAGAATATAGTGATATAGGCAAGGGAAGGACAAAAATAGCCATAAGGAATATATAAACCATACAGAAAATGACCAGACCTCTCCTTATCAGTGATTATTTTGTTTTATTTTGGGGGGAGGTACCAGGGATTGAACTCAGGAGCACTTGACCCCACTGAGCCACATCCCCAGCCCTATTTTGTGTTTTATGTAGAGACAGGGTCTCACTGAGTTGCTTAGCCCCTCGCCGTTGCTGAGGCTGGCTTTGAACTCGCGATTCTCCTGTCTTGGCCTCCCTAGGTGCTGGGATTACAGGCTTGAGCCACCGCGCCCAGCGATCAGTAATTATTTTAAATGTAAATGAATTAAACTCTCCAAAAGATAAATATTGGCAGAATGGATTTAAATATGTGATCCAATTATATGCTTCTATAAGAGATGCACTTTAGGTCCAAAAACACAAATAGATTGAAAGGGGAAGATTGGGAACTGGGGTTGTGGCTCAGTGGTAGAGCACGTGCCTAGCACATGTGAGGCACTGGGTTCAACCCTCAGCACCACATAAAAACAAATAAAAGTCTTGTGTCCATCTACAACTAAAACATATTTTTTTTAAAAAAAGAAAGGGGAAGAAAGGAAAAAGATATACTATCAAACAGAAACCAAGAGAGAACAGGGGTGACTATGCTAGTATAAGATAATCTAGATTTTAAATTTAAAAATCTGTAAGAGACAAGTGACAGAAAATGTTTAAGATTCAACACAGCAAGATATAACAATAATGAGCATGTATATACCTAATGACTGGTGACTGATATATATGAAACAAAAAATGACAGAATTGGAGGGAGAAACAGTTCTACAATAATAATTATAGACTATATTGGGCTGGGATTGTGGCTCAGTGGTACAGTACTTGCCTGGCACATGTAAGGCACTGGGTTTGACCCTCAGCACCACATAGAAAAGTAAATAAAAATAAAACAAAAGTATATCATGTACATCTACAACTAAAAAAAATTAAAAATAATAATAATTATAGACTATAATGTAGACTTTAGTATACACTCTCAACAAGGGACAGAGTTGGGCATGATGTCATCCACCTATAATCCCAGTTCCTGGGGAGGTTGAGACAGGAGGATCACAAGTCAAGGCCAGTCTCAGCAACTTAGTGAGACCCTGTCTCAATTCAAAAATAAAAATAAAAATGAGGGCTGGGTTTGTGGCTCAGTGGTAGAGCGCTTGCCTGGCACATGTGAGGCACAGGGCTCTGTCCTCAGCACCACATAGTTGGTTGTCCATCTACAACTAAAAATAAAATAAAATAAAAAATAAAAAGGTCTAGGGATGTAGCTCAGTGGTAGAGCCCCCTAGGTTCAAATCCCAGCAACACACACACACACAGAGAACAGACCACAACAGAACTTCAATAAGCCAACTAGATCTAACAGTCATACATAGAACACACAACAATACCAGCTCACACATTCTCCTCAAGTGCATGTGGGACGTCTTCCAGGATAGACCATGTGTTAGGCCACAAATTACATCCCAATAGGTGTAAAAAGGTAGAGCTCAAAGAATCAAAACTGCCTTCTCTAACCGTTATGGAATACAGTGAAAACTCCATAACCAGGGGCTGGTCCCAGCACTTAGGGAGGCTGAGACAGGAGAATCGCGAGTTCAAAGCCAGCCTCAGCAACGGCGAGACACAAAGCAACTCAGTGAGACCCTGTCTCTACATAAAACACAAAATAGGGCTGGGGATGTGGCTCAGTGGTCCAGTGCCCCTGAGTTCAATCTCCAGTACCAAAAAACAAAAACAAAAAACCAGGGGCTGTGGTTGTAGCTCAGTGGTAGAGCGCTCGCCTCGCATGTACGAAGCGCTGGGTTCAATCCTCAGCACCACATAAAAATAAATGAATACAGGGCTGGGATTGTAGCTCAGCGGTAGAGAGCTTGCCTCGCATGCGTGAGGCCCTGGGTTCGATCCTCAGCACCACATACAAAGCAATAAAATAAAGACATTATGTCCATCTACAGCTAAAAAAAAATTAAAAAAAAAAATAAATAAATGAATACAATAAAGCTATTGTGTCCATCTACAACTAAAAAAAATTTTTAAAAAACTCAATAACAAAAGTAAAATCAGAAATTCCACAAATTTGTGTATAATTATACAACATACTCAAAAATATTGAATGGATCAAAAAACAAATCAGAAAGGAAATTAGAAAATACTTAGAGACAAATGAAAATAAAACAATAACACACCAAAATTTATGTGACACAGTGCTAAAAGGGAAAATCATGGCTACACACATTTCTATTAAAATTTTTAAAAAGATCTGAGCCGGCCATGGTGGTGCATACCTGTAATCCCAGTGGCTTGGGAGGCTGAGGCAGGAGGTTCTAAAATTCAAAACCAGCCTCGGCAACTTAGTGAGGCCCTAAACAACTTAGCAAGACCCTGTCTCAACATAAAAAAGAAAAAAGGCTGGGGATGTGGCTCAGTGGTTAAGTGCCCCTGGGTTCAATCTCTGATACCAAAAAAAACAAAAAAAACAAAACCCAAAAATTAAAAAATAAATAAAGCCATGGTAATCAAGGCAGTGTCGTGCTGGTAACATAATAGACATAATCAGTGGAACATAGTACAGAATCCAGAAATAGATCACACAAACACTGCTAATTGCTTTTGGACAAAAGTTCAAAGGCATATTGGTGAAGAGAATTTGTCTTTTGAACAAATGGTGTTGGAACACCAACTGAATATCCTTATGAGCGCACACGCACACACACACACAAACCTTGAACTAAACTGAAACACTCCACAAAAATTAAACCTAAATAAAACACAAATATAAACGTGAAGTGTAAAACTCTACTAAAACTTTTAGAAGAAAACAGGAGAAAATCTTCATGACCCTGTAATGACTAAAGATGTGGAGCATCTATTTGCCATCCGTGTATTTTCTTTGGTGAACTATCTGTTCAGATCTTTTGCCCATTTAAACAATTAGGCCAAGCACGGTGGCACCCACCTGTATTCCCAGCTAATCCAGAGGCTGAGACAGGAGGATCCTAAGTTCAAGGCCAGCCTCGTAAACTTAACAAGACCCTGTCTCCAAATAAAAAAATAAAAAGGGCTGGGGATATAGTTCAGATATAGAGCACCTCTGTGTTCAGTCCTCAGTACAGGGGGAATATTGTTTCTTTTCTCACTGCTAAATATTGGGAGTTCTTTGAATATTCTGGATACAAGTTTATTCTGGGACAAATGATTTGCAGATATTTTCTCTCAGTGTGTAACTTCTCTTTTCATTTTCTTATCTGTCTTCTACAAAACAATAGTCTTCAATTTTGTTGCAATTCAACTGACCAATGTTTTCTTTTATGGATTGTGATTTTGGTATCATATTTAAGAAATTAAATTGTAAGATAGTCTTTGCTATGCATATGCTGCTGATATTCAGTCCATTTAAATTTTTTGTTTCAATGATCATAAGTGTTGCAAATCTCCATTTCTACATTTAAAAATAACTATTGTTGCAAAAGAAATTCTCTAGAGTTCTATTTATTTATTTATTATTTATTTATTTATATGTGTGGTTCTGGGTAGAGTTCTATTTTTTTAAATGGAGACAAGAATAATCCTTTCTCAAAGCATAGAATAATTCTCCAAGGGTCTCTGAATTAAACTTAATTTATTGCTTGTTTGTTTTTGTGGTACTGGAGATTGAACCTGCAGCACTTTGCCTCTGAGCTACATCCCAGCCCTTTTTATTTTTGATTTTGACACAGGAACTCACAAAGACTGGCCTTGAACTTGTGATCCTCCTGAGTAGCTGCAATTACAAACATGCACCTCCATCTGTGGCTCTTTTTTTTTTTTTAAATATTTTATTTAGTTATAGATGAACACAATACCTTGGTTATTTTTTTATGTGGTGCTGAGGATCGAACCCAGTGCCTCACGCATGCTAGGCGAGCACGCTACCACTGCGCCACAATCCCAGCCCTGTGGCTCTATTGTGTAGTTTTTGTTGTCCTAAGATCAAGAATTCATCTTCAGTTAGGTGAACATCTCAACAACTTTGATTCAGTTTATAAAAAAAGAAATGATTGCATATCTGGGATTCAACTTAGAAGCCGTCAAGATGACAACAGCTTTTGGGAGATTTCTGAGATGTTCTAGAAATTTATAGAATTCTCTTTTTAAAGAAAAAAAAAACAGAGAATTTTGTATTATAACTCCCTGTTATAAAAGCATACCCTCCAGCTTCTTCCTTATCGACCACTTAAGCCAGAAATATTTTAAAACTTTTTCAGTAGCATCCATAATATTGACTACATAGCATTGAATTGAAAATTTAGACTCATTCATGTGGTTAAAATATCTGCCAGCTAAGCCAACTTATCAATAAAATTCCTTTTCTCATAATGTCCCAGGAGTGGATTTTCTTTTCTTTTGTTTATTTCAGTTAAAATAAAATTTCTTCCCTTAGTGTGAAAAAGTGCTTCAAGGCATGTATCTTCCTGAAGGCCAGCAAACTTCTGTGTGGTAGAAAAGCAATTCATACTTTGCTCTCATATCTTGATGGAAAAAATTTTTTAAATATCTTCGACTCAGTGATCTGCCTTGTTGATGACGTTTATGGCAAAATGTCTTTTTCGGGTTTCTTAGAAGAATCCGTGTTGTCAGTACACGTCTGTGTGAAAAACAAATAAAGATGCCAGTGTGAAAAGTCTGCTTTCTCATTGAAGTAGCAAAACTAGCTGCATCACCAAGCCCTACAGGAGCTCCATCTGTGCAGAGTAGGAAGTTTCCTTTCCAAAGTTTTATTTGGCAAAAATCCTTTTACCATTTCCAAAATGTTCAGAGTCTTGGTCATTTAAAAAAGGACTCACAAGGGCTGGGATTGTAGCTCAGCGGTAGAGCGCTTGCCTCGCATGCGTGAGGCCCTGGGTTCGATCCTCAGCACCACATACAAAGCAATAAAATAAAGACATTGTGTCCATCTACAACTAAAAAAAAGGACTCACAAAATAAGGATTCTTCTTTGATGGCATCAGCATACATACAGGAAACAAAAAGGGGGAGTTGGTATTATAGAAATGCCACCCCCCTAAAGCTCATGTGTTAGACAATGCTGCTATGTTCAGAGGTGAAAGTACCAGATGATGAGAGCTGAAACCTCATCAGTGGATTCATCCACTTGATAGATTAACTACTGAATGGTAACTATAGGCAGGTGGTGAATGACTGGAAGAGGTAAATCACTGGGGGCGTGGCCTTGGACTATATCTTGTCCTTAGCTTTTCTCTCTCTCTCTCTCTCTCTCTCTCCCTATTTTCCAGCTGCCCCGAGCTGAGCATCTTTCTTCTGCCATGATGTTCTGCCTTGCTTCAGGACCAAAGCAAAGGAGTTAGCCAACCATGGAGTGAGACCTCTGAAACCATAAGCCAAAATAAACTTTTCCTCCCTGAATTGTTTATGTTGGGTATTTTGGTCACAGCAATGAAAAACTGACTAACACAAATGGCTATAAGAAGAGATGCCTGCTGGGAGACACATGTTAGGATGCTCTTTCGGGCTGGGCAGATGTGAGGAATCCCCTCAGTTTTGCTGTTATCATACTTCAGTTCACCTGAATTTGTATAGGCACACACCACTTGGGCTTTTGTGTCATGTAACATTTAATAATAGAAGTGAAATAATATAATACAGGATTGTTATTGTTCATTCTTTTCTTTGACATTTCATTTTAAATTGGGCTTGTAAAAAACATGTAAAGAGAAGCTAAATAGAACATTTAATTTAACTTATATATTTTAATTTTTTTAAGGTACCAGGGATTGAACTCAGGGATACTTAATCACTGAGCCATATCCTTAGCCCTTTTTATTTTTTATTTTGAGTTTCATTAAGTTGCTGAGGCTGGTTTTAAACTTGTGAGCCTCCTGCCTCAGTCTCATGAGGCACTAGGATTAGTCATGCAGCACCATGCCTGGCTCATATTAACTTTCTTATTCTGAAATAATTTCAGATTTAGAGAAAAGTTGCAAGACTAATACAAAGAATTTTCATGTACCCTTGACCTAGATTCCTCAACTGCTAATATATTGCATTTACTTTATCATTTTCTCTCTAAATAAAATCATGTTCATCTCTTTAATATAGTTTTCTCTATTATCTTTTTATATACACATATTTCGATCTCTCTGCATTATTTTTATGAACCATTTGAAAGTAAATTGCAAACATAATGCCTTTAATCCCAAAATACTAAAGTGTTTATGTCATAAAAACAAGAATATTCTCTTACTTAACCACAGTATAATTATCCAATGAGGAAGTTAACATTAATACAATTCTCTAACCTATAGATCTTATTTATATTTTACCAGTTGTCTCGTAATTTCCCCTGTAGAAAATATTTTTTTTCTGATCCAGGGACTAATCTAGAAACATATCAAATTATATGGAAAGTCTTTAGTACCAAGCAATCCTGAACAATTCCTGAGTCTATTTTTATCTTTCATAAACTTGACTCTGAAAAAAAACTTTAGAAGTTATTTGTTGAGAACAAATACTCAATTCAATTTGTTTAATGTTTCTTTCTTTTTTTTGGTACCAGGGATTGAACTCAGGGGCACTCGACCAGTTAGCCATATCCTAAGCCCTATTTTGTGTTTTATTTAGAGACAGGGTCTCACTGAGTTGCTTAGCAACTCGCCATTGCTAAGGCTGGCTTTGAACTCGTAATTCTCCTGTCTCAGCCTCCCTGAGTGCTGGGATTACAGGCTTGCGCCACCGTGCCGGGCTTGGACTTATGTGCTTTTGACAACAATAACATAGAGATGACGCTGTGTCCTGCCCATCAGGAGGGGCATGCTGTCAATTTGCACCATGACACGTAATGTTAATGTCAAACACCTGGTTGTGTCTGTTGCGTTTCCTACCTTAAAGTTATCATTTCCCCCTTTGCAATTAAAATATATTTTAAAACCATACAGTTTGTGCATCAAACATTCACCACATAGTTTTAGCATCCTCTTGACTAAAACAATTTTTATTGTAACATCTGCAAAAGGGTAGCTTTCTATCCCCGTCATTCCTTCTTTTATTGGTTGGCATTCTATTTAAGTAAGAGCATTTCCTTCTACCTAATGTAGGCATGTGCTTAGCCTAGTCTTAGGTTATTATCAATCACTATGGCTATTCATTTTAATGCTTTAGGTGATGTTTTGAAATACAACTTTCATATGTGCGTTTTTAAATTTTTTTTTAGTTGTTGATGGACCTTGATTTTATTTATTTATATGTGATGCTGAGAATCGAACCCAGTGCCTCGCACATGCTAGGCAAGCACTCTACCACTGAGCTACAACCTCAACACCTCATATGGTTTTTAAGTAAATTGTTGTCGTGACTTAATGAGAAATAAATATAGATATCCATTGGTATCCACTGAGGATTGGCTCCAGGACCCTCAAGGATACCAAAATCTGAGAACTCTCAAATCCCTTATTTAAAAAAAAAAAATGGCACAGTATTTGCATATAACTTGCAGACATCTACCTGCACTGCACATACTTTAAGTCATCTGTATGTTACTTATGACACCCAATCCAATGTAAATACTTTGTAAATAATTGTTATACTGTATTGTTTAAGGAATAGTGGCCAGAAAAAGTCTTTACATGTGTGACATAGACATGATTTTTTAAAATACTATTTTCCATCTGTGGTTGGTTGATGAGTCAGTGGACCCAGAGGGCCAACTGTAATCTGTATGTGAAGTAAAATGGTATTCAAGGAATGTGCATAACGAGTTAGAAAACAAGGCAAGTTTTATATTTTATCTGAAGTATTATTACCTTTAATGACATGTAGCTCTGAGAATTGTTTAGCAGCAGAAGCTCAAAAATTGTGTCCCTTGCCAGGTGCAGTGGCACACAACTGTAATCCCAGCAGCTCAGGAGGCTGAGGCAGGAGGATGGCAAGTTTAAAGTCAGCCTCAGCAATTTAGTGACACTCTGTCTCAAAATAAAAAATAAAGAGGGCTGGGGATGTGGCTCAGCAGTTAAGCACCCTTAGGTTCAATCTCTGGTACCAAAAAAAGAATTGTATCCCTTCATAATTAGAATAAGTTATACTCCATGTATGTATGTCAAAATACATTCTACTTTCATGTATATCTTAAAAAAACAAAAAAATTGTCTAAAAAAATGTGTTCTTCTAAGAATTGACTATTGCATCTCTTGATGTTAAGCTGCCTCTTAGAGATAACAGTTCTTGTTACATTTTTCAGAGATTTTTATTGTCATATATATATATATTATATAACACAATAATAGTGCTCAAATTATTTATTTATTCAACCTCATTTTGTGGGGGAGTACTAGAGACTGAACCCAGGAGTGCTTTACCACTGAGCTACATCCCCATCCCTTTTTATTTTAATTTTCAAACAAGGTCTTGAGGGTCTTGTTAAGTTGCTGAGGCTGGCCTTGAACTTGTGATCCTCCTGCCTCAGCCTCCAGAGACCCTAGGATTACAGAGGTGCACCACCACACCTGGCTACAATTTATGGGTTTTTTTTGTTTTTTTGTTTTTTGTTTTTTTGTTTTTTGTTTTTTTGGTACCAGGGATTGAACTCAGGGGCACTTGACCACTGAGCCACATCCCCAGCCCTATTTTGTGTTTTCTGTAGAAACAGGGTCTCACTGAGTTGCTTAGCGCCTCACTGTTGCTGAGGCTGGCTTTGAACTCGTGATTCTCCTGTCTCAGCCTTCCTAAGTGCTGGGATTACAGGCTTGATCCACCGCACCCAGCTTACAATTTATGTTTTTAAGGTAATTAGGAAATTAGAAAAATAGAGTCTTTCATAATACCCTGTATATTTTATCATTTCTAGCACACCTCCTCTTTTCATGTGGATTTGAGTCATTTTCTGGTGTCATTTCCTTTCAATCTAAATGACTTCCTTTAGCATATCTCACAAGGTTATTCTGCCAGCCCTTATTTAGAAATGTCTTTACCTTCATTTTTTAAAATACTTTTTTAGTCATTGATGGATCTTTATTTTATTCGTTTATTATTTATATGTGGTGCTGAGGATCGAACCCAGTGCCTCACACATGCTAGGCAAGCGCTCTACCACTGAGCCCCAGCCCCAGCCCTACCTTCATTTTTGAAGAGTAGTTTTGCTGGATATAGAATTTTCCTTTCAGAATATTAAGTATGTTTTTCCACTGTTTTCCAGCCTCCATTGTTTCTGAGATGTCAAGCATTTTTGTACTGATGCCGCTTGTCTGTGATAAGTCATTTTACTCCAGCTGCTTTCAAGATTTTCTCTTTGTAGTGCTGGTGATGTAGCTCAGTGGTAGGAGCACTTGCCTAGCATGTGTGAGGCCCTGAGTTTGGTTTCCAGCACCACAATAGTTTTTTCTCTTTGTCTTTTAACAGACAATGATATGCTAGGTATGGATCTCTATTAATCCTACTGGAAGTTTTTCACAATCTTGGATATATACATTCATGTTTTCATCACACTTGGGAGGTTTTTGATCATTGTTTCCTTAAAAAAAAAATCTGCCCTTTTTTCTCTCTCTCCTCTGCTCTGGCTGGGTACTCCCATTGGACATAAGTGAGTGTACTTGATGTTTTCTTACAGGTCTCTGAGCATTCTTTGTTTATCTTCAAGGTTTTTTTTCTTTTATGTTCTTTGTATTGGGTAATTTCTATTGAGATATACTCAAGTTCACTAATTTTTTTTTTCTGCACTCTAGAATCTGCTACTAAATCCCTCTAATGAATTTCTCATTTAGTTATAGTGTGTGTGTATTATTGGGGATTGAACTCAGGGCTTTGCATATGCTAGGCAAGCACTCAGTCCAAAATTTACCATTGTAATGATTGTTAACTGTACAGTTCAGTAGTGTTAACTGATGTTGGGCAATCACTGCCGTCATCAATATTCAGAATTTTTTCCATCTTTTCATCCTGATACTATAACCAGTAAACAATAACTCCCCATGGAGCCTCAGTCCCTGGCAACCACCATTCCACTTTTTGTCCCTGTGAATTTGCATATTCTGGGAAGCTTATATAAGGACACTCATAGGATATATGTTATTTATTTATTAATTTTCACCAGAGATTGAATCCAGGGATGCTTAACCACTGAACTACATCCCTAGCCCTTTTTAAATATTTTATTTAGAGACAGGGTCTTGCTGAGATGCTTAGTGCCTCACTAAATTGCTGAGACTGGCTTTGAACTTATGATCCTCCTGCCTCAGCCTCCCAAGCTCCTAGGATTACAGGTGTGGACCAGTGTGCCCAGCTATTTTTAATTTTTTGAGAAACCACCATACTGGTTCCACAGTGACTATATCATTTTACATGGCTACCATGCACAAGAGTTCCAATTTCTCTACATATCCTCACCAACACTTGTTATTTTGTTATTTTTATTTTCTTTTTTCGTTGATGCTGGGGATTGAACCCAGGGTCTTGTGCATGCTAGGCAAGCACTGTACCAACTGAGCTATATCCCTACCCCTTATTTTTATTTTTTTGTTTAATTTTTCAGTACTAGGGATTGAACCTAGAGCCTTCCATATACTAAACAAGTATTCTACCACTGAGCTATCTGCACAGCCTTCGTGTGTGTGTGTGTGTGTGTGTGTGTGTGTGTTTAGTCAGCTTTTTTGCTGCTGTGACTAAAAGACCCAACCAGAACAACTTTAGAGGAATAAAAGTTTAATTGAGGGTTCACGGTTGCAGAGGTCTCACTCCATTGACAGCTGGCTCCATTCCTCAGGGCTGGAGGTGAGGCGGAACAATATGGCAGAAAGATGTGGCATAAGGAGTCAGCTCACAGACCATCAGGAAACAGAGACTCTACACTCCACGTACAAAATATATACCCCATAGCCATGCCCCCAATGAACCACTTCCTCCAGCCACACCCACCTGCCTCCAGTTACCACTCAGTTAATCCCACAAGGGATTAATTCACTGATTAAGTTAGGGCTAAAACCCTATAATTTCTCCTCCAAACCTTCTTGCATTGTATCACACGTGAGCTTTTGGGGAACACCTCACATCCAAACTATAACAGTGTGTGTGTGTGACAGGGTGATATTAAATTTCCCAGGGTGGCCTGAAACTTGTGATCCTCCTGCCTCAACCTCCCAAGTAGCTAGGATTACAGGTGTGGATCACCCTACTCAACTTAGCTTGTTTTTGTTTTAATAATAGCCATTTGTTGTTGTTGTTGTTGTTGTTTTGATACCGGGGATTGAACTCAGGGGCACTTGACCACTGAGCCACATCCCCAGCCCTATTTTGTGTTTTATGTAGAGACAGGGTCTCACTGAGTTGCTTAGTGCCTTGCCGTTGCTGAGGCTGGCTTTGAACTCGCGATTCTCCCGTCTCAGCCTCCCTAAGTGCTGGGATTACAGGCTTGTGCCACTGCGCCTGGCTTAATAATAGCCATTTAATTGGTGTGAAGTGGAATCTCATTTGTGGGATTTTTTTTTTTCCTTTTTATGGTGTTGGAGATAGAACCTGGGCATTGAGCATGCTAGGCAAGTGCCCTACCACAGAGCCACATCCCCAGCCCCTCAATGTGGTTTTTATTTGCATTCCCTCAATGATTAATGATGTTGAGAATTTTTTAATGTGCTTATTAGCCATTAGAATATTTTCCTTGGAGAAATGTCTATTCAGATCCTTCCTTCATTCTTTTTTTTCTGCCTCTGTGTGTGTGTGTGTGTGTGTTTTACTGGTTATTGAATACATGGCCTCATATATGCTGAGAATGTGCTGTACTGCTGAGCTACATCCCAGCCCCTTTGCTGTTTTAAATTAGTTGTCTGGTTTTGATGTGTTTGTTTGTTTGTTTGTTTTTTGGTACCAGGGACTGAATTCAGGGGCACTCAACCACAGAGCCTCATCCCCAGGCTGTTTTGTTTGTTTATTTGTTTTAATTTTGAGCCAGGGTCTCACTAAGTTGCTTAGGGCCTCCCTAAATTGCTGAGGCCGGCTTTGAACTCACAATTCTCCTGCCTCAGCCTCCCAAGACACTGGGATTACAAGTGTGTGCCACCACACCAAGCTCTTGTCACCCTCTTGAAGGTGTCCTTTGATGCACAGCATTTTTCATTTTGATGTAGTTTAATTTACTTAGTTGCTTGTGTTTTGGGTGTCATACTCAAGAAACCATTGCTGACTCCAATATCATGGAGTTTCCCCTTTAGGATTTCTTGTATTTTTTAGTTTTTAGTTCTTATGTTTAGGTCTTTAATCCATTTCGAATTACTTTTTGTATATGCTGTTAAGTAAGTGTCCAGCTTCACTCTTTGGCATATGGACATCCAGTTTTTCCAGCACTGTTTGTTTTAAAAGACTGTCCTTTTGTACTTTGGTGGTTGGGCACCCTTGTGAGGTGCCATACAAGTGAGGATTTGTTGGTACCTGTCTGTCATTATGCCAGTACCACATGGTTTTTATTACTGTGTCTTTGCAGTAAGTTTTGAAATCAGGAAATCTGAGATCTCTAACTTTGGTTTTCTTTTTAAAGATTTTTTTTTGCTTATTTAGGGCCTCTAGAGATCCATATTAATTTTAGGATGGGTGTTTCTATTTTTGGAAAAAGGAAAAAAAGAAAAAGAAAAAACCATCAGGGTTGGGGATGTAGCTCAGTGGTAGAGCATTTATCCAAAATATGTGAGGCCCTGTGGGTTTGATCTCCAGTATCAAAGAAAAAAATCATTGGAATTTTGATAAGAATCAAAATAAATACCCATATATCATCTTGGGTAATTATTATACTATTCAACCCTAAAATATTCTTTGGTTCTTTTAAAATAGTTTCTCTTCATTGAGAATCTCTATTTGTTGATTCATTGTCAAATGTGTCTTTAAAAATGATTTCCTTAGTTCTTCTAAGACAAAGACTATCTTTGAATTATTTGTCTGCTAAATTCAACATTTGTGGGAATAATTTCTATTAACTGCTTTTTCTCCTTTGAGTATGGGTCACATTTTCCCATTTGTCGTCGTCTTTTTTTTTTTTGTACTGGAGATTGAGCTTAGGGGCACTCAACCACTGAGCCACATCCCCAGCCCTATTTTGTGTTTTATGTAGAGACAGGGTCTCACTGAGTTGCTTAGCGCCTCGCTGTTGCTGAGGCTGGCTTTGAACTTATGATCCTCCTGCCTCAGGCTCCCAAGCTGCTGGGATTACAGGCGTGCACCACTGTACCTGGCCTCCTATTTGTCTTCTAATTTTT
>PVHX01021414.1:0-29819 GCA_004024805.1 Geosciurus inauris
AGAAAGAAAAGAAAAAGAACAAACATTTGCATCTGCACCTTCTGGCCTACCCTTTATACCCTTTAGTTTCAAAACATAAATGAGATCAGACTCATTCATTCTGCCCACTAATGAAAATCAATGGAAATCTAATGTAGCCCCATCCAAATTGCCTGAAACTGCTCTTAGCGGGAGTAAATCACATTTTTCCTACCCTGTCCTGCCAGTTGAAGGGCATCACTTTCATACAGGATCTTCAGATGGTGGTGCTGAGGTTTGCCCTCCTTTCCTGTCGTTCTAAACATAAGCTACAGCTCAAATATTTCAATGATGCATTGTGGTCCTGCTTTCCTTTTCATGATAATAGATCTCGACAGGCAATTTCTGTTTGCTTTCTTCCCATCAAGGCTCCATTTCACCTAGACCAGAATTTCCCAAGACTATAGTTCAAAATCTTAAAAGTGATTTAAATTACATTAGGTTTCTTGGAAACTCTGTTCTTGTCTAAAACATTAGTAACCTTTCTTTGCCTAGGAACTTACAAAGAAGATGTCTCTATTTTGCTGGCTTTTCTAGCACACAAGGTCTGCAAAAGCCTCTGATGAATCATTACATTCAGTCAAGCTTTCTTTGACTTAGGAAATGGCACATGGGCAGGTATGTTGGGTAGTGGATACAATTTGTGTCAGTGGCAAAGCCAATATTGCAGCCAACTGAAACTGACATTCAGAACATTTAGACTACCTTTCTCTTTCACCAAAACACAATCCATTTTGAAATGCTTTGTTCTTCTCCTGGTCATAGTCCTTCCATTCATTGTCCCATAGTATAACCTGCCTCCTTATTTTTGATTCCAAAAGACCCAGAACCTCATGATTATTTTTATCTATGTGAATAAATCTCAGGAGGGCTCAAGGACACCCCAGCTGAAAATTGTGATCAGCCCAAAAGGAAAGTCCTTAAGATTCTGAAACCTAGGTTACCTCCTCACTCTGCAAAAAAAGAAAATAAAAGATAAGAAATACCTTAAAAAATTCTGGGGAAAAATATTTCTACCCTGGAAATCTAAATCCAGTCAAATAATCAAGCAAGCGCAAAACAGAATAAAGATTTTGGTATGTGCAAATCTAACATATATAATCTTCCATGCACACTTTACAATTAGCTACTTGAAAATGTGTTTAACCAAAATGAGGGAGTAAGCCAATAAAGAGGTAGTTGGTGAAAGGAATTCCAGGATGATGTGGAAGAGAAAACCTATGACAATAGCAACAGACCCAGAGAACAGCCAATTTAGAATGCAGCAGCAGAAAGCTTGGAGGTTGGCTTCTTTAAGAAGGGGGCAATTTGTCTTTATGAAAACACAAAACAAAACAAACCCTAAAACAAGTGCAAAACTATTAGACTGTTGATGTATATAAGTAAAGTTACCACAAAAGAATTAAATCCATAAGAGAATTGATAATAAAAGTAGTGAATTTATTTTCAACTAACAGATGGGAAAAGTATAAAAATACCAACTTTTTTTTTCCCTAAAGGGCTATAGGACAATACATACTGATGATTAAGCTACATATTCTTGTACTCAGAATTCCTGGTGTGTAAACACTGATCCTGAAGTTATCATCCTAAAGATGATAACTATGTTCAGATGAATGATCAAAATTGTTCTCTGATTAATGATTATGTCAGCAACTATTTATGAGCTTTTACATCTGCCTTGCACTTTATAGTGTCTGCTTTAATCCCAATTGTGACAATTGAATCAGTTAATATCATCAACTCCTTTTTACATTATAAAGAAATAGCTCTCCTTTGTTCTTATTCCCCTTTTTCCTCTCTTCTCATTTCTCCTCTTTTCTTCCCTTCTTCCTCACTTTCACTCCTCTTTCTCTACACTTTCTCTTCCTTTGTGGTGGGACCAAGAGTTTAGGGTTTATAACCGTTTAAATTATTTAAATTATTAAACTGCTTAAATGACAGTTTAGGACGATAACTGCCATTTATTTAATATATGTATCATTCAATTCACTTCAAGGAATGAGAAAGGTCATGTGGGCAACTTTTGTCCACAAAATATTTTCTGTAACACATTTTTTTTTCCATAAAGACTGATTTTTGTCCTTCTGTTTCTCCTAGTTGTTGAGAACTTGAGGTGGAAGACAGTGAGTGGGTGATCAGTCAGCCTTAAACCTCCAAAAGTTTGTGTCAGAGAAAGTGTCAGTACTTAATAATTATGTAATCACAGAATTTTGAATAAGGCAAGAAAATCAGCCATATTAGAAGGACTCAAAGGAATTCACAAGTTTAAAAGAAAATAGATATTCCATCCATGACGTGGCTTCAATGGCAGTAATAGTTTCAGCTGCAGTAGTTTTGATCACTATTAACCTTCCTGTGTGCTTCTACTGCCAATGTTTTCTTCTTCTTTTTTTAAAGTGTGCATGTTCACCCACTAAAAGAACTAGACCTTCTTAAATCATAGTTGATCACCATGTCTTAGGCAGGAAATTCAGGATGTGTTTGGAACATTTGGCTGTTGCCAGAAAGCAAGGATGATTTCAAACTGTCAAAGTCCACTAATCAAACACCATCATAAATGTGTTTGGGTATTTTTAAGCTTGCTGTAGTGAGAATGAACATTCCGGGGGAATCTTGAGGTGTTTGGGTCAGAATGAGTAGGAAAAGTTTGTTGTAAGACTTTTGCTTATGTTAAATGGTTATATGGAGAGTTTGAAGAAGCAATGACCATCTCTGGATTGGATAATGCCAAGAAACTAGGAACCATTCAGCAATTGAGTAACCTTAAGTAATCCTGGTCCAGATGGTGGTAGGAATGAGGCTAGACTAGGATGTTGTTGGTAAGGAAGAAAAATCACTCAGGCTATTCTTTTTTTTGCTAGCTGTATTATTGTGTGACTATGCTTAGAAATTATTTATCATAGTTTGATAGCCAGCACCGCTACAGTGTGATAATGAATAACAGGTATGTTAGAGGAGATGTTTGTTTTTCTTGGCCATTCCTTTCTACTTACAGGATGGCACCTGCAGGATTAGGCAAGAAGAAAAAGGAATGAGTAACTAGGAAGATTGTGATCAAAGCTGTCAATTCTTATTGGTATATGTCTGGTCATTTCAATCAGTGAGGACCCTCTTTTCCTGATGTGTGGAAAGTCATACATGGCAATACCATGAAGCTCTTTTCTCTCCCTCAACCTTCAGATATCCCGGGGGACTATTTTTTCCTTATCTTGTTTTCTTATGACTTTAGAGAAAATAGCACAAATATTTCATAGAATCTTTATTCTTTGTTGAAATTCTCAATCAATATATATTTCCAGTTCTCTTGCCTCTACTCTAGTTCTACATTTTGAGTTGCTGTATGAAGTTTCCTCAAAAAATTAAAAACAGAACTAGCATCTTATCCAGTAATCCCACTACTGAGTATACATTCAAAGAATTAGTATGTTGAAGAGATATCTGTATTCCCATTTATCACGGAATTAGCAACAATAGCTGAGATATGGAATGAGCCTCTGTGTCCATCAATGGATGAATGCATAAACAAAATATGGTGTATATACACAATGGAATACTATTCAGTCAAAAAGAAAAAGAAAATCCTGTCATTTGTAACAACACAGATGAAGCTGGAAAAAGATGATATGTTAAATGAAATAGGCCAGGCAAAGAAAGACAAATACCATATGATTCCACTTGTATGTGGAATCTAAAAAGTGGTGAACTTTTAAAAGTAGAGAGTGGAATGGTGTTTTCCAGGGACTGGGAGCAGAATGAAGGGAGTGGGATATGTTGGTCATGGGATATAAAATTTCAGTTAAACAGGAGGAAGATGCTCAAGAGAACTAATACACAGCATAGTGATTAGAGTTTAAAACAAGGTATTGTGTGCTTGAAAAATCACTGAGAGTAAATTATAAGTGTCCTCACCATACACACAAAAAACCCCAATAAGTATATGAGTTAATACATGTTTATTAGTTTTATTTAGTCTTTTTTCAATGCATACATATTTCAAAACATCATGTTGCATACCACAAGTATATACAATTTCTGTCAATTAACAAAACAAAACCGGAAAACCCCTAAAGATTGCTGGTTCCCAATCCCTGAGATTTTGCTTAATATTGATAACAGGTTCCCAGCTGATGCTGATACTATTGGTCTAGGGACCACACTATTTTAGCAATCTGGTTCTTAATGAGGTGAAAGTCTCTCTCTCTCTCTCTTTTTTTTGCTTGACTTCATTTACTTATATATTTCACATATTTGCTTAGATCTGGTTTCAATTGCCATGGAAGTTGTTTGTATAATATTGGAGAGGGAAAGTATATTGGGGACATGTGGAAAGAAAAACCAGAGGAGTAAGATTCCTGAAATTTAGATTCCCTGGATGCTTTGTGATGATGTCAGGAATAAAGTAAATCAAATTTTCAAGGGGAGTTCTAATCATTTTTCAGTTCAGTACTGCTTTCATTGATTACTGAGTAAGCTACATTGTCTCTGCCAAGAGCTGATCTTGACTGAAAAAAAATAATAATGGGATTCAACCCTCTTCAGAGCATCAGCTTCTTATCTCCAACTCTCTGCTCACATGAAAGGAGCCACCTTTGTAGAAGAATTGGGTCCAGATGAAAATCAAATATGTGCTGCAGACTGAACTCTGTAGTTTTAGCCATAAGACAATGATTCATAGATTTTCTTAAGACATAACACAAGGTATTGGGGCAATTTTTGTTTCAAGTGCAGATAAAAATCAACCACAGTATATATTAAATGTCCAACTTCTTCCTTGCGCTACTTAGGAACCCTAACTACTGATGCTCTTTGACTATAGTAGCTCGATTTTCTTTTAAATTGTGAGGTTCTTTGAACAATAATAAAAATAACCACTGTTTACTACATCACAGACACCAGGTTAAACATTTCCTATTACTCATTATCTTATTATGTCCCAACTTTAAAACTATGATGTAGACATTGTTAGTCTCATTCTTTTATAGTAAAGAAAACCAAGGCTCCGGAGGTTCAATAAATTGTCCAATTTTACCTGACTAGTAAATGGCCACGTGGAGGCTTAACCTTTGGATGTCTGATTCCATGTAGTTAAGTACTGTGAATGACATGTAACAAACCCAGCTTAAGTTTATGATTAAATTTGAAATACTTTTCTGCCTTCCAGGCATTTTCAAACCTCCCCTTCTGTATCAAAAGCATCCATAACAGGATCATTGGGCAACAGAATGAGCCAGATCAGAGGGTGTAGAAGTAATAACTCCAGGTAGATTTCTATCCACAATTAACTCTGGTTTTTGGACTTTAAAACAAAATAGGAAATTTTCTTCTTCAAGATTTTGGCTGGCATTTCTTCAACTTATGCTTTTACTTTGACTCCTTTCTGTTGTTTTTAATTAAGGTCACATATTTTCCTAATTAGTAAGATATTTTAGTGCCAGATGGTAGGGTGGCCCAATATTCTTAGTCTGAGATAGTGTAAGATCAAGGCTTAGGAGAACATTTTTCTTCAATAACAGTACATTTCTTCAGTCAATATTTTGCATAGTACTTTAGTATCTAAAAGGCATAATAGTTATACTACTGAAATTGTGCTTCTCTGTTGCTGACCCCTCACTGCATTCTGGTGGGTCTGAGGAAGTGAATCTGATGTCCAAACTTCATCAGAGCATCAACCTCCAGCATTCCTTTTGTTGGGAACATTGACTACATATTAAACTGCCTTTCAACTAATCTTGCTGATGTGAGCACCATCTTTACCTCTCTTTTCAAAACTACCTGGTGCTACTAATTCCTGAGCCTTTGGGGGTTCTTTAGCATAAATGAGTTTGCCTCATTTCTCCTCTGCCTTCAACATTTTTGGGTCTGCTAGGATGATTTCCACGTCTATCTGCTTCTTAGCTTTTAAATGTATGTATGATGTGTTGATAGTTTGTTTTCCAATTATTTTGTAGGGTTATGCCTTTGGTCATTCACAGTCATTTTAACAGTTATGAGAGGGGCATATTCTGTAAGAAGAAGCCATTATTGACTACTTAAGTCTTATCTTTCTACCTCTTCTACAACACCTTTTGGGCATATGTTAAGTGTTGCTAGTCTATTCTCTTATGTATATCTATTCTCTTATGTATTCATATTTTCAAAAATCTGTTTTGTGTTTTATATGTTCTAAGTTTCTTCATATGGATAGGGCATCTCAAATCCCAAAATCTGAATTCCAGAATACCCTAAACCTAAAATATTTCAAACATCATATAGATTCCCCCCAAATTTTAGATTTCAGATATTGGAATTTTGGATTAGGAAGGCTCTACTGGTAAAATCTATGCATATATTCTCAAATCCAAAAAACTCTGAAATCTGAAACACTTCTTGTCCCAAGCATTTTGGATAAAGGATACTCAATTTGTGCTTTCTTGTTATCACTTAATTATCCTTTCCTGCACAGATTATTTTACTCTAGTGATTACTATAGTTTAATTTTTAGTATTTCCAATGGGTTCTTTAAAAAAATAATCTGTTTCTGACTCCTAATTGTTTGTTTTGGTTGCATAATTTATTTTTCTTGGTATACAAACATTAGTCATTCCTGTAAAATCGTTGAGGATTTATACTATTTTTAAAGTAATCTTTTACAGAATGCAATATGATTTATAGTATGGTAAAAGAGAATTCTGTTATTTGTTTGGTTTGTTGTCTATCTTTTCTGACATTAATTTTACCTACCTGCTTTGGAATTTTAGTCTGTGAGCTGAGAGGGAAGTGTGTTGATGTTTATGTGTAGGACTTTCTTCTTCTTATGCTCATCAATATTATTTCCTCTCTTCTTCAAAAAGGGTAAGAACCAGGATTATACTGATGACTAAGAGCTCAGTTCTTCCTCAGGGAAGTTATGGGTCCAGGTCACATACCTGAGTTCACAGGTGGTTGCCTCTGCTTCCTCTTGCCTTCTTAGGTAGCATCCTGTGACAGCCATGACACCAGCTCAGGTTACAGTCTTGCTGTCCCTGAGTGTAAGAGAGGGAGATGCGGACTCCAGCCCCAGTTTTACTTCAAGAGTCTATGTTTGGTCTGCCAACATCTTTGGAGGACCAAGCCCAATAGATTTATCTTCCTCTCTTAGATGTTATTGTGTTGCGCTATAATTGTTCTGTGTGTGTCTATCTTACCTCCTCATTAGTGCAAGCCCTGAGTTGTGTTTGTGAGTGAGCTTAAGAATTGTGTATTGTTTTGGGTGTGGGTGAAGGCTCTGAATGCAATCTCTTTGTTCCATCTTAAAAAATTAGGTTCTCTAGATTCCTTGGCATAAAAATATGCAAGACATACCTTCCTCTTGCTAATATTCTCAACTTTGTAGCATAACTTCCAAAAATCTTCAAATAATTTGGCTAACAAAACTTGTGACTATCATAGATCCCTTTGCAAATATTTCTGAGAACAGAGTATAAAGGAAGTATGGAGTTAAAGGGGAAGGAAATTCTGCCACAAAATAAGTGTTTCAGATCAGCAAGATTAGATAACATTGATTTTATTTATAAACTTAAGTTTATGCAGTTCAAAACCTTTAATGGTCTCAAAGTTGAGTTCTTGGACTTTCACTGTTGTCTTCAAGGCCTAGCTCAACTCTTTCCTTCTTTCTGAAAGTTTTTCTCAGTGCTTGGACCACTTTCTCCTATGCTTTCTCTTATTGTTGCATGCAAACATATTCAGAGTTCATATGTTATAGTATCTTTTTGTCACAGACTTTTTACAGGAGGGTTGGTTTGAGCTGGAATTGTTCTGCATGTTTTTGTCTCACTTCCTTAACAGTGAAAGCCCTTTTATGGCAATCTGTGTCTTTTCCTTCTTTGATGAGCATGTTGTGATGGCTTATGCAATAGTGCTTACTGAGTATAGATTTATTTTCTTAGAGACGCATGGAATTGTTCCAGCCAGCATTGCTGTCCTATGTGACTAATTTTGATGCATTTCTGAAGTTTATACCTTCAAGACCTAAATCCATCTTATTGTGTGGTCTATTCCATATCTCCAGTGCCATAAAGTGCTAGTTTATCAGAACATTATAGATTTAGAAGGGATATTGGTGATGTATGATTCAGTGGTTTTTTGAGTATTTTCTTAATTTAGGGAGCACTGCCTTCAAAACCTCAATGTGAAATAGTTAAAATAGATAGTGGTTAATCTATTCTCATTACATGGATTTTAGAGAAAAGACTTAGATACCTCTGCGCCTCCATAACTTTATCATCTCAATCTCTCTGTTGTAACCCAGCATGTAACTGGATAGTACAGAATCCATAAATCATATATGAAAATCTGTGATCTAGTCCAAATATCTTATTTGTACAAAAAGGTCTGTGAAGAAGTGTCTCATTTAAAGTCTATAGGTGGCAGCAGAGCCAGGTGTAGGATACACTCTTCACCAAATCTTTATTTACCATGGTGCCTTTTCCATTCTATCAGGACATCCTAAGAGGTTAAAAAAAATTAAATTGTACTGTTAACCAAAATTTTGCTAAGTATCCTCTTCTTTTTATTCCATACCTCCAGACTCCCCCTCCTATGTTGAGCAGAATCTCATCAGCTTGCTGCCAAATTCACCAGCTTTGTCTTTTGGGACAGACCACCTTCTGAAGATCTGTGAGAAGGCCTGGGCTCTATTCAACCTTCCCGAAAGTGTTTCATTGAATGTGCCTCAAAGATTAGTCATTTACTTTAGCTCAGCAATTCCTTCCAGCCTTCATTAGGCCTCTCATGCACCCCAAATACCCCAGTTCAGGAGGTTTTGCTAAGAGCACAATTGAGAGATGGTTCTAGGAGCAGGAATTCAGGTACAGGATGAGAAGGGAGAAGGTGTAGGAATTTGTTAAGCTATGTGATTACATGGTTTACTAAAACATTCTGTGAACTTTCCTTGCTTTTTTTTTTATTGGATATACTATTTCATCAGAAAGTCCGAGACTCCAAATTCTTGACAGAATCAGGAAAATTCTAAACATGTTTATAGAAAACTTAGTAATTATATTCCTCCCTTCCTCCCTCCGTCCGTCTCTCTTTTTTTCTTGTGCTGGAGAATGAACCCAGAGCAAATGCTCTACCACTGAGCCCTATTAATTGGCTTTTTAAAAAATTAGGATACATAAGAAAACCAAGCTTTTACACACTTTCACACATCATACAGCTAGATTAATTCACATAGTTAGACTGTCTGGCAGTCTTAAAGTCTTGTAAGGACACCATCTCATTGAATTTTCACAATATCACCAAGAAGATGTTATTATTATTACTATGTTACAGATGAGTAAATTGAGGTTAGGAGTAGATCAATAACTTGTTCAATGTCATGCGATTCAAAGTGGTGGAATTAGGCCCCAAATCAAGATACTTCTGTCTCTGAATTTTGTATTCTTTATGCCCTTTAAAAGGCAGAATACTGGACAGGACAGAACATTGATCTGAGCCAGTTCGGTAACTTTTATGTACAGTGATGCCTCATTACTCTCATATTACTGGGGAATGAGCTGTTCTACATAAGTGAATATTTCATGTAATGGAAGTTTTAAGCACTAAAGCTTAACATAAAACTTAACCATTTTGAAGGGAATCTTTCTGGTTTGTATTAGATATTTTTCTTCTGTAGGTCACTTCCTGTGCCAGCCCCATTTTCTCTGTTTTCTAATTTTTTAATGTTGTCTGCCATCTGCAGACCCAACCCCACCTAGGCTCAGGGCCAATAAAACATGGACCTGGGTATACATGGGTAGTCCTTCCAAATGTGGAAATTGCCATCTGAGTTCAGGGCTCTGTTACCCCTAGGCATCTTTATGATCACTGAGCTGTGGCTTTATTCTTACACCATCATGTGCCTGGACAATAGATATAATTGGCCTTATTTGTGAGCACCTCCTGCTCAGTTAGCCCAATATAGACTTCAAAGACTGATGTGCAGAGCTGACTATTGTATAGTAGAACTGAAGGCTTAACCATGACTCTCCTTGGCCATTGTCCTGCTTGTCCCGCTTCAACATTTTTAATATTTTCCTGTCCTTGAATTAAAGACTTGTGCCCTTGCTTGATGTCAAGAAGAACAGACCTCAGGGCAGTTTCATTGCATCTTGCCTCATCCCTTTGGACAGGGCTCCTCGGACTTTGGTGATGGCTCAGGTCACTCTTGGGTTTGTTGGTCTGGTCAATTGTCCTCTAGCCCTCATGCTATAGTCATTCTAACTTGACTGTAGCATGCTCTCTTCTTAGATAAAGGCTTCTAAGCATAACCACTGGCTTGGGTTAAGCCATTATAACATCTGACTTAATTTTTAAAGACATGTAAAATTTTTACCAAAGTAATATTTTTAATCAAAATCTAACAAAAAGCCATTAAAATAAAAACAGTCAAAAACAGCAATACCATCTTCTTGATGATATTGTGATTTCTACTCTACCTCTCCCAAAAGTCATTTGAGTTGAATCTTAGTTCTTGATTTATCAAATTTCATCTTTTTTATTGGCTTCTTATTAGAAAGAAAGGGACTTAGCATCCTTATATAATCCAACATATTTGCTTTCCCTCCTGTTTTCCAAAAAAAATTATATAAAAATTTTTAGCAAAAATAATATAAAATGTTTGCCTAATTTTCCATCTAGCATTTTGTGATGACATTTTCCTTCTCATTCAATATATTTTGCTTCCTGGAGTTAATAATAACCTTGTTTTCTTCCCACTTTCTTATTTATCTATGTTTTTGTTACTAATACTTTAAAATTCTTCAACCCTAATAACTATCATTTCTTTCTTAGGCAAAAGCATTGCCTTCTCTTTGTTCTTGGAGATGTTCCTTTAGGAGTCCTCTATCCTCTTCTTCCCATTTGGTCAGGTTGTGCTTTGTGCACTGTCACAAGCAATGCCATTAATATAGACCAAACACTTTTGTGGCTTTCTACAATTTCCAGAATTTATTGAATAATAGTACATTCACCGACTACACCACTTCCATCACTGGAACTTCACTACATACTTGCCGATTACCTGGTAGTCAAAAGCCAGGCAAACATAGGTTCTTGTATTTCAGTTATGCATCCATGGCTTCTGATTAATTTGATAAGTTCACAGGTGGTCATTTTTACCAGCATGATTAGTTTATTTATAAGTTTGTCCCTTATGATTGTTCTAGGCAGACAGTGGTGGTTTATTTGTACAAACAAGGTATAGCCATTCTACCTCAGCACTGAAATGCAAATGGAGCAGCTTAGGGCAAATTACTCCTTTACAGAATGGAGTAACGAGTTTGGGCACAGCTTGAAAACTGCTGTTCTATACATTATGGAATAACAGCAGGGCACAGCCTGCTCTTCACAGGCACGTTGTACAGCTGTCCTTCTGGCCCTTCCCTCTGCCTTTCTGCCAGGATGTTACTCTTGATTCTCACACTCTACTTCTTTCTCTTCCTTGGTTTATACCCTGATTTCAGTAAAGCACAGTCTTCAGTAGCCTCCTGAGAAAGCACAAATGAGAAGCATTTCTTTTAGGTTCTGAAAGTCTTCATATGTATTAGCCTCTCTTCACAACCGATAATTTGGCTAAGTGTAGAATTCTGGAATGTACATTTTCATTTCCCATTTGAAGCTGTTGTTCCTTTGACTTCTCCTTTGAGTGTGTAGTGGAGAAATCTAATGGCATTCATATCTCCAGTCTTTTGTATGCTAGTTATTTCTCTACGACTTGAAAATTTCAGAATCTGTTTTTTTAATCTCAAAAACTCCGAATTTTCACAGCAATATAATGTCATGTGGTAAAGTTCTTTATTCATTGTGCCATCCAGTAAACAGACTCAATCTGAAAACTCATGTCTCTCAGTTATAAGAAAATTTTTGTGCATCATTATTTTGATAATTTACTCTATTTTATTCTCTCTGGAACTTTATTAAATAGTAGCTAGACTTCTTGAGCTGACTGATACTCAAATGTCCTCTTTCTCCTATTATTTTATCTCTTTGTATTCTTGTTCTACTCTGACTTGACTTATATTCCAAACTTTCTTTCTTTCTTTTTTTTTTTTTTGAGTACTGGACATTTAACCCAGGGGTACTTTAACACTAAGCCACATCCCCAGCTCTTATTTTATTTTTTATTTAGAGACAGGGTCTCACTAAGTTGCTTAGGGCCTTGCTAAATTGCTGAGCTGGTCTTGAACTTAATGATCCTCCTGCCTCAGACTTCGCTGGGAGTTGCTGGGATTATAGGCATGTGCCACTGCTTCTGGCTCTGTTGAATATTTTATTTCAAGAATCATCTTTAAATTTTAAGAGTTCTGATATATCTTCCTTGAACACAATGACATCCTGTTCTTTTGCCATGGATAGAAATTTCTTTTACCTCTATAAAAGTAACAGTTATGTACATTTAAGGTTTTCTTCTACTTTCACTGTCATCATTTCCTCTGTTTCTTTTAATGGTTTGTTCTGATCTTGGTTTTTGTTGTTGAAGGCTTTTAGTATTTTTGTCTGTTTATACTGGAGAATATTGTATTGGAGGAGATTCACTGCTCTTTCCTGGGAGAGGCAGAGATTTTCTGGCTAGCTAGGAATCCCGCTGTTTGTGGGAAAATATCCGGTGTCAGTATTTAGGGATTTCTTCTTTGGGTCCATTCCCCAGAGATAAGATAAGAATCCTCTAGTTTTCTGCCTGGAAGGGTGATATGGGGAGGAATATGTTCCTAAGCTGCCAGTGTCATACAATTGAGAGAGATGAGGGCACCTACAGGCCCCCTATTCTGATTGTAGATTTCATTCATAGCCATGTTTTAAGAAGGGTGTCTTTCAAATACATGTAACCGAACAAGGTTGTTAATAAAACCGAATATTTTAATTAAAAAAAAGAAAAAGAAGTGTGTCTTTCTCTACCATCTGCTTCCATAGGGAGGCTAGACCTTTTCTGAATCCTTGCCTTTGTGGAATACATCTTCAATTCTCTGCCAATGTAGGAGAAGAAACTTGAAGAATTTTACCACTCTTTTAACAAACTAAGTGAACCCTCCTATTTGCAGTTCAGCTCCCCAAAGTCTCTTGTGTGGTTACCTGTAACTTCTTAGTCTTTCCAGGGATCTGAGTACTGACCTAGATGTCTTCCCATTGGCTCCGTCTGCAAGCCCCTGCTGTTTCACTTTATCAGCTTTGATAAAATTATTTGATGTTTTCTCATCTCCCAATGTTGTCTGACATTTCTTGTCCACTGCAGATCTTTCCCTCTCTCTTTTTCTCTGGGCCATCACATGCCCCTCTTTTCTCTTATTATTTTGTAGAATATTTGGAGGGAGCAGAGACAAACATGTGCCTAGTCTACCCACTTGAACCAGAGGTAATCATTTGCCCTCTTCATGAGAGCTTATTAAACATAGTTTAAGTTTTCTTTGCTGCTTTGGCCATCCACATCAATATTAATTGCAGAATGTGAAGTAGTCTGTGGGAGGATTTTCAAGCGTACATGGTCATTTGTGTTGGTACTAAGTGTTCCCCAACCACTGCACATAAGCATATTGTATGTACTTTTTGGAAGTATTGCTTTTATTCATTCATTTATTCATTCTTCATTCATTAAACATTTGTTGTGCATATACCATGTGCCCAACACTGGGTATTAAACAGTGAGCCAGACAAAGTCCCTGCCTCTTGAAGTTTTCTCTTTTCTCCTTTGGGATTTCACTAATTATTGTCAGTATCCTTTCCTCTTCCCTCCCACCCCCTTTCTTCTAATTTGCCTTTTTTAGTGTGTTAGGAACCTAACTAATAAGGAAATCAAGTTTATTAGGCCCAGTGTATGAAGAAAGAGGAACTCGATTCTGAGTATGGGTCTAGAAGGTTCTGGGAGATTTTAAAATGCAAACGTTACTAATGACTTTGTCACATTAACCTATGCACTTTATAGATCTTTTCTACTGTTCCTTTGCTCTCTACTTTTGATTCATGGCTATATTTTTGATAGTTAAAATGATCAGAAAAGGAACTCTTAAATAAATTTAGGATTGATTTGTTTAGGATCAAAGTATTTTAGAGCTGGATGAGAACTTTGAGAGCACACAATAAAATCTTTTCATTTTATGGTTGAAGTAGTTCACACGTAGGGAGGAGAAAAGAATTACTGAAGGCCATATAGCTAGTGATTGGCCTCTCCAAGGCTGGAATCCAGATCCCTGGGGCCTTTGTGCTTTAAAAAAAAAAAAAGTTCAATTGATATGTTAAGAAGCATGCATGGAAAAATTAGCAGCCAGTTCAGATAATGGGAAATGACATCAGAGATGAGGCCACATTTCCTGAAGGAAGTGGATCTCATTAGAATACCAGGGCATCTGCAGCTTGAGCCAACCCAAGATTGGAACAAGAAGGAATTTAATGTCTGTACCCTTTTGATGTGTAATGTAATTACATTTTCACTTCGGCTTAACTGGAAAAAGAGCTTGGATTTACAGTGCGCACGATCTTTACATGTTTTCTGCTGATCACTGCTTAACAAGGTATTCCACAAGAGAGGTTTGTTAGCTTTAATAGCCCTTAAATTACTTATGGCAATTACCTGCATCACTTTCAACTCCATGGAGGTTATTAAAATGCTCTCATGGCAACTGTAAAGAAATATAAAAATAGGTAAAGATGAAATTATGCTCACTCCCTGAAGGCATTTCCTTGGAAATGTATTTGCATTGCTTTTATACAGAGAGATGAATTCTGTTCAAGAAAAATTTCCTAACCACTGAGACTTAATCGACCTAAAGGCAGACATATCTTAAATTTTTTTTTCTCACTCCACAAGATTGATTACAGTGTTACCTTCCTTCACAGAGCCGACTGGAAACTATTTTGGTTGAATTTTAATAAGCATTTGTTGAGCCACAAGCATATGACAGGAACTACACCAGTAATGTCACATACACTATTTCATATGATACTCAAAGAACCTCTGTGATACTATACATATTTAGTGGGTAAGAAAACTTGGGTTCATAGAAGTGGAGTGAAAATCACAAAATTATATAGCCAGCAAGTTTAATAGATTGATTCCAATTCAGCTTCTGCGGCTGCCTGATTTGTAACAGGACACCACTACTCCCTATGAATCAGATGGCCTCACTTATGAACAGAAAATGCTCTGTGGTATCATTTGCAGGAGTCAGATGGTATGTGATGTCTCACCAGTTTCATCTGATTGTTGAAATTCCATTATTTCTCATATTCCTGTGGGCTAAGGTACTCTCCTTCTGGCATTCTCTTCCAGAAATTAAAACCCAAAGTTGGGCAAAATCTTTATGTAAGTCTTTAATTATTGATGTTTTCTTACTCAAAATGTGGATGACAGGCCAGTAGCATCAGCATCATTCGTTAGAAAAGTAGAATCTCATGCTCTATCCCAGAACTATCAGAGTTAGAATCTACATCAGTAAAGATACCCAGGTGGTTTATATGCACATTAAAGTTTGAAAAGCATTGTCCTAATGGGAAGGAGTTTTCTAGAAACCTTTTTTTCTGACTGAGAATATTGATCATTTGCGGAAGTTGGGTGAGAGGAAGAGGGATGACTTCCATGCAGAGGGGGAGAATCCTGCTGCGTTGCGTACTGTTCTCACCTATATCCTGATCTTGTCCAGGATCTGCCCCAAGTATCTAACCACAGAAAGAAAAAGTGTACCTGCATGCTGGAAGTATGTTTTGACCATGCATGTTGTGATTTTCCTTACAAATGGTCCACGGTATTTTTATGTGAAATGAGTAGATGTGTGTTTCTGTTTTCTGTGGTAAAGACCTTCCCAAATCATGACTCTGTGACCTTTATTTTTCACTCTGTCCTTTTCCTGAGCTCCTATCTCTATCTGACTTATTTCTGAACATGATAATCCAAGGGTCTCAGAGTACCTCTGACTCACAATACCCAATGTTAAACATACCCCTTTTCCCTACTCTCTGTTTCTACCAGTGGTCAATTGCGATATTCATTTATCAATTAATCCAGCTATCATTCTACATGGAGTTCTTATGTCTCTGCCATGAGTTGGTCACTGTTAACTCATTAAGTTTTCAATTCTGTGAATATTTCAATGACATTGACCCAAGTGCATTCAAATAGAATGAAAATAGTAAGGGTGTATATTATAGTATATATATTATTATATTATAATTATACTATATGGGTATGTTTTATATTATGTAATTTTATTATATGTTATATACTATATTTAAATTTTTATAGGTGTTTCACATCTGGGGAGATAGGACAAAAATGGGTTAATTGTCCTGTTCTTAAGCAACTCCACTCTAGTAGGGCAGATGAACATGTAAACACACAATCACTCCAAAATATATGAAGTATTATATGAGGCCACATGTGGCTACTGAGCACTTGAATGTGGCTAGTCTGAGTTATGATGAGCTTTTAGTATACGTTGTATTCCACAGACTCAGAATGAAAAAAAGAATATAGTGTTAATATCTTTAAAATTATAATTATAGGTTGAATTGATACTCTTTTGGCTGTACTGGATTAAATAAAATGTATTATTAAAATTATATTCACCTGATTCTTTTTACTTTTTAACATACAGCTACTAGAAGGGAGACTATTAGAGAAGAGGAAGGGGGATGGGGAAGATAATGGAAGGTAGATATAATCAATATATATTACACTTTGTATGAATATGCCACAATGAAACATATTATTCTGTATAATTAATATGCACTAAGAAAATGCAGTTACTAGAAAATTTAAGATTACATGTGTGATTATAGAAATATTTCTATTTCTATTGGGCAATGCCCCATTATGTGCTTGGAACCACAGCAGAAATGCAGCCTCTGGGAAGTCTTCAAAGGAGTGAAGAGGCAGTAGGAATTTTCCAGACAAAAGAAAAGATGCACTATGGCTTTAGTGATCAATAAAGCATGTAACTTAATATCAAAGGAAATTAACAAATCTATTGCTTATTTATTACTAGCAACCATATTATCACCAAGGATGATAGTAAGCTTCATGAATGTGTCCAGCCAGAGAATCAGGATCCATTTCCTGCTGAAGTTACATGATTGAATTAAGCCCCAATTGGTTCTTCCATTGCAGGGTTTTCTGACTTTCTTGCAGTCTCCTTGAAGTGGAGACCTTGATTCTACTGTAGGCTGCAGTGTGAGAGTGTGAAATAAAATTCATTTCCAATTCTAGATGAAGGGTTAAGGATAGTTCAAGGTTTGTTTGTGATGTCCTATTTTCTCTGCTAAATGGTGACTTAAAATCAATTATAATCAAATGGGAAGAGGCAAAAGTTGCTGATTCCTGAGACTTTGGGGAACAGGGAGGCAAGGACTTCTCTTTCATTTTTGTCCCTTGGATAAAAGCTGGCACTGTGAGCACAGGTTTATGATGTGATTGATAGTTCTGACATATGGCACATCTCCACCATTTGGGAAACTTCTACCCAAAGTCCAGATCAATGAGGACTGTGGATCTTAGATGGAAGAGGGGGCCAGTCTCTTCCCTGAGAGGCATCTGCCTTCATTTTTGCCTGTGATTCTATTCATCTCTCTTTTGTTTTGGGAAAACATAGGATGCTGCCGGGAGGGCAAAGACCTACAAAAGAGGGAAGAATGAATTAGGAACTGGACCCTATGAAAAATCTCAGCAGATGTCCTCTGGATTCATCTTTCAGTTTTAGAGTAAAATCCTCTAAAGGAGGATAACTGCTGGCTGTAGACAAAGTGTGAAGTTTATTCAGTAAATATTTGTCAAGTCATTTCCCTATGCCAGGCACTGCTTGGGGCAAGAGGAAACAAAGGCAAAACACCATAGTCTTGTGAGACAGATATTTTTGTTACTGTTTTATGGATGATAAAGCTGAGGTTAAATGTTTCTGTGTAATATAAAGAAATGATAAGTATGTGATGTGATTCATATATTAATTAGTTTGAATTAGTCTACAATACATACATATATTGAAACATCAAATTGTACCCCACACATATCTACCATTGCCATTTATCGATTAATAATAAAATGAATGAAGCATAAGTTCCTGATTTCAGGTAGTCTTAAAACTCAAGTCACTAGTCAGGGGTCATAGTTGTGTCCTCTGCAGAGCAATAGTGCATCCCTGACACCCTTTGCCTGCACTCTGATCCCACTCTGTTGAGACCTCAGTATAAACATAGCTCAGACGCAAGAGAGGCAGCCCAGCTGGCTCCAAACACTCTGTCCTCGGCATGTGTTTAGAGGGTAAGGGACAGGAGAGGCAACCAAGGGCAGGCTCTAAGCTCTCAGTGTGCATTTTGAGGGGTCAGGGGCCAGAATCAGGTCTTGAGTAAGTATGCTTAGCAAATCCTGCCAAATGCCTCCCTCACGCAGGGCACAGAAAGCTGCTGTTTTAGGTGAAACAAGGGCAAACATCTGACAGCAGAATTTTCTTTAATTGTATTTTTTCTGTGACTTTTTGTTTCTGAGATTGGACTACATATATGTTTCTGATAAAAAGTAAAAATTTCCTCTCACTTCTCACATAATGAACACATTTTTGTCCACTCTGGTTGCCAGATGTTTGAATCCAACCCCAAAAGCTAGATTTAAGCACCCAATTGCAAAGATGTCAGATTTATAAGTGGAACACATGCATAGCATTATAGCTGATAAGTATTTATCAGGTGTGTGAGGTTTTTCTGTTGAAATCTTTTGGCAAGCCTATCTCTCCTTTCTCCTCCTTTTGAAATGTTGGTGTTCAATTTCTGAAGACCCAAAAACTGTGTCAAAGGTAGGAAGGGGAGAAAGGAAGGATTCAACCAGTCATAGTATCAAAGAGAAAGAGAGTTGAGGAGACTAGATATTTTCCATCCAATCACTTGTTGGACAGATGTAGAAACTAAAGCCAGTTCAGGGGAAGTGGCAGAGGAACCCAGCATGTGGTAGTCAGGGCCAGGTGGGAACTGGGGTTCCTTATGGTTGGTTGACTGTCTCTCAAGAAGGGAAGGGCAAGCAGCTGCTTTTTGGAGGTTATTCAGTGAGGAAGCAGAGAATGTGAAAATCCATGACATCCTTTCATCAGTCTTCAAGCTGGAAAGGCTGTGATGAAGGATACTGTGCAGCACTGGGGGAAGATTTAGCATTCATCTCCTCACTTCACTCTGGAGAGGCTCACACGAGGCTCTGAATTTCTCTGTACCTCCCTCTTCCTGTCAGTGAGTGAGGGGCCTGCTGCATTTGCTGGATTAATCAGGTAAGGTGTGGAGAGATGCCAAGAGACCCTCCTGAGAATCCGAATCAATACCATGCATGAAAACAAAACTGGCTTTGAAACCCCTGAGTTCACAAAGGAAAGTCTCTATGCTGCCAAGATAAGTTAGAAGAATACAAAAATGGTTAAAACTAGTTCAGGAGTTGCTTTTTTTTTCTTTTTCTTTTTTGTTTTCTCAGGAAGTTTTGGTATTGAGAAGGGATTTTCCCATAGTGCATCAGGGTATATTTGGATCTATATGAGGAGGAAAGAAATATGAAGCCTTCCGTTGGTGATTAATTTCTACAAAGCTTCCTCTCTCCTTTGTCCAGGCACCTGGGACTTATGCTTCTCTTTAACTGCCCACTGCTGCTAAACTGGGCCCACTCTCCTGAGCATCAGATCTCATTTTGGAACTTTCCTCCTTTTATCAGATCTTACACATGCACCACATCCAGCCTAACCTCATCCCTTCAAGGCCCTGCTCATAAATGCTTGAGGCTGGTTAAGCAGCTCAATACTTTTTAAGTTTCAATTTTGGATATAAGTGCTTTGATTTAAAAGAGAGTTGAATCTTCCATGGTTTTGGACATATCATATAATATTGTGGAGCTTTCATTTTCTTATTAGTGGAAAAGGGGTATTTGCTCTACCAACCTGTTATGGTTTGGATGTGAGGTATTCCCCAAAAGCTCATGTGTGAGGCAATGTAAGAACACTCAGAGGTAAAATGATTGGGTAATAAGAGCCTTAATCAGTAAATTAACCCCCAATAAGGATTAACTGAAGGCAGGTAGGGTGTGGCTGGAGGAGGTGGGTCATTGGGAGCTTTCCTTTGGGGTATATTGTATCTGCCAAGTGGATCTCTCTGCTTTCTGATTATTATGTGAGCTGCTTCCCTCTGCCACACTCTTCTGCCATGATGTTCTGCCTCACCTCAAGCCCCGAGGAAATGGGACCTACTGTTTATGGACTGAGAGAGACTTCTGAAACTGTGAGCCTCCGAATAAACTTATCCTTCTCAATTGTTCTTGTCAGGTCTTCTAGTCACAGCAGCAAAAAAGCTGACTGAAACGCAACCCAACAGGATTATTGTGAGATTTAATACCCATATGAATTAATAAATCTTTGTAGTATGCTTTCTAAAATATGAGTTAGCATTATTAAATGTATTAAAGAAGTGAATTTTCAGGGCTCACATCTGGTTCGGGAGCAGATAATTGGTGGATAACGTTCCACCCCCCAGATTCACCCACGGAGATTCTACATTTTTCTGCCTATGCCTGTATTGCCCTACTCCTTTGTTAATTCCTCTGTTGCTGCTTCTGCTGAGGAGCACAGAGAATTCCAATGTCCACCCACCCAACCTCTGCATATGTCCTAAGACATGGTGCCTCAGTGAAGCTAGTTTTAAGTGCGCCTTCACAGAAGTGGATCTAGTGGCACCACTGGAGAAGGACCAGAGGGCTTTGCCTTTTACTCCATTCAGAGATCCATCTGAGCATAAGCCTGAACTGCCCACGGAGCAGATGCTGAGTGGGATTTCTATTGCCCAAAACTGGTGCCTAGGGACACAAAAATGAGGATGAAGAGTTGCCAAATAATCCACAGAATAGAAAGAAACTAAAATGCACTCCTCTCTAGCTTAGCCTTTCTGAAAGGTGGCTACTATTCCAGGCATGGATCTCCACTCTCCCCTCCATCTCCTGGTTCATTGCTCTAAGAAAACAAGAAGAGGGGTGAGAGTTACCAGTGTCCTGAGCCTAAGATAGGAGGTGCTCCTGGGGAGAGGTGCTTCCCCACCCTCCCTGTTTGGGAGAGGAAAAAGTATACTTTTTCTTCCCTCAGGCCCAGTAAGGTGGGGACAGGCTCCTTGTAGGTAGGTCCCTTGTGAAGATTTTGAGTGTCTTCAAGAAGGGGCAGAGGCCATTTCATTTCCTAGGGAGATACTCATGGCCGATCTGTCCCAGACCATGCATGAGGGACATAAGAGTAGATATCCTGGAGATAGTCTTCATTCACATTGCAATGATGTTAAGGGTTCCCTGTGGGTAAAGAAGATCAACAAGAAGACAGCCATTATGTCTCCAAAAAGGCAAGCCTTACCACTGAGGACCACAGCAGAAGATATTGGGCTTACTCCTGGAGGTGGTCCCCCAAGGTGGATGATGTGGAGCCTTGAGATCTCAGAAGTCCTCAAAAGCGTTTACAGGCTTGTTTTCTGGGGTTCTGCTCAGAAATGTGCTAGACAGACCATGTCAGAGGTCAGCAAAACCATCCAGACCTCTATTTAAGATCAGTAGCCAGGGAGCTTTTCTGGTTTCCTAGTCTTGATCCAAATTATTTTGCAATTTTATGACTCTCAGGATTTGGACTGTCCTTTGGATTGTCTTGGATAGAAACTCTTCTCCATGGTCCTCATGCCCACTAAGTAGCCTAGAAGACATTGGCAGTTTTGCTTATACTGTGTTTATGTGTTGCAACTGGGAAGTAGCCTCCTTGACAGTTAGCTTGCAAGGTGTTAGGTGAGTTAAGGCCACAAGGTGGCAGCAGAGGACTAGTCTGGCCAGAGGCCTCTAGCCCTTCACTTGCTAGTGGAGTTGGGAAGCCCCTGTGCGGGTAGGGAAGTGCCTTTTCCTTACCACGGGTCTGGTTTGAAAGGAAAGAGCAAGTAAATATTTTAGGGGTCTGGGAAATCAATACTAATGTGCAGAAAGATTCCAGGAGAATGTTGATATGGGACTTGAATAGAAGGAATATTAATCATGTATTGAATAGTTATTATGAGCTGGCAATGGTCTTAACTCTTAAACATTATATGATCCATTTGTTGGAACAACCTTGTAGTTATTTCTGTTCACTTGTCAGGAAGTTAAGATTCAGATTTATTAAATTTCTGGTCCAAGTTCATACAGTGATTAATGGATGGGGTTAAGAATAAAGACTATATCTGTTTGATTTCAGAGCTTGAATTCTAAACCTCTTTGTTAAACAGTGCAAGGGGCAGGATAGACCAGTATTTTTCAAACTGTGGCCCTGAGATCTCTGCTTTTTAAAATGTAGATTTCAGCCTTGCCTGCTACCTCCTGAATCAGAGACCCTGGGGTGAGACTCAGTCATCAGTGTTTTTAAAAGCCTTCTGATGCTCTTTTTGTTTGTTTGTTTTGGTACTGGGGATTGAACTCAGGGGTACTCGACCACTGAGCCACATCTCCAGTCCATTTTTGTGTTTTATGTAGAGACAGGGTCTCACTGAGTTGCTTAGCACTTCACCATTGCTGAGGCTGGCTTTGAACTCATGATTCTCCTGTCTCAGCCTCCCAAAGTGCTGGGATTACAGGCATGCACCACCGCACTCGGCTGCTGCTCAAATTTTGAGAACACAAATTGGCTGGACTGAGGCTTTGTCTCTGGCTGTCACCTCTTGCAGTACAGTCACTGCTCTGGTGCAAGCTGGGGCAGCCCCGCTCACCCATGACTTGAGGTCAGTTGGCCCCACAGGTCAGCAAGGAGCATCAGGATTCACCCCAATCCCACACTTGAGCTGCTAACAGCTTTCTCCTCTTCAGCTGTGGGGGGAAAGTCTTTGTGGAACTTGAAACTTTTCTCTTCATTAACATGACAAACAGGCTACCTCTATCAAGGGCAGTCGGGTGAGACCGGCCTGGAATTTAGAATCTCCTTATAAATAAAGTCTCAGCTTTACGCATTAATGAAAGACGTGGTGGGATCTTTATGGCCCCATTCATTTCTGATCTTGCCAATTCAGTAGTCAGAGAGTGTTTTCTATCTTTGCCCGTGTCACTAATTATGAAACTTGACCCTGATGTGTAGTAGATCAGGCTCTTAGCAAAAGTTATTATTCATCTAAAAATATTATATAATATATAAGACTGGAAGAAAAGACTACAAGTTCTTAATCTTTGTATTTCCAACTAGGAATTTCTAAGTGATTTTAACTTGTTTCTTTGTGCCTTTAGTAATTTTTTTAAGGCTTAGAGGATATATACAAATTTTTCGTAAGAGGAAAAAAAATAATAAATAGTTTTATAAACATGTCTTCTATTCTGGGAAGTGAACCCCATGGAATGAAAATTGTAAGTCTGAAATTCCTGATAGAGGTAATTTTAGTAGGGAAGAGCTGCTTGAAGCTTTTGTAGAGTCATTTAAAGAAAAAAAAACTCATTAATTTTTGACTTTATTCATTTGAAATTTGTGATTATATCCATTGGAGATAGAACCCTTTTTTGCAGAGGCTATAAAAGGATATTAAGGATAAGACAATGTTTAGGAGAACAGATTGTTTCCATGGAGTTTGAACCACCCTCCATGTTCTCATTTACAGGCCAGCATTGACAGGCTTATTATTCTTTTTTTTTAAAATTTATTCACTAATCAGATTATAGATGGCAATTCTCCACATTAGCACCTATCTCTACCCTTGAAATTAGACTATGAGATCTATCAGTTTACCGATTAAGCTCTAATTGTTGTTCTTTTGGGGAAGGACATCAGGGATTGAATTCAGGGGCACTTGAACACTGAGCCACATCCTCAGCCCTAGTTTTGTATTTTATTTAGAGACAGGGTCTCACTATGTTGCTTAGTGCCTTGCCATTGCTGAGACTAGCTTTGAACTTGCAATTCTCCCATCTCAGACTCTCAAAATGCTGGGATTACAGGCGTGCGCCACCCCGCCTGGCTTCTAATTGTTTTGAATGTTATTCAGACAAATATGGAAATGACAGGTTCAGGAATTCTCTCTCTAAGTGGAATCCTGGATATCTAAGCCACTAGATGGCTTCTGAGATTGCAGAAGCAAAGCAACAACATCCCCTAAAGTGATCACCACTCACAGAATGGGCGTCTGGACACTTTACCTTGGGAAGGTGAAGACTTCTTAAGAGTGGACTCTTCATTTGCAAAGAGTCTTCTCTTTGATGTTGAGAAGGAAATACCTGGGCATTCCTCAAAGGCAAGCTGTTTTTAGCCTCCCTCAGATCTCAGGTAAGCTTCTAAGGACAGAGGGGCACATGTCAGTATTCCCATGAATGGAGCCATTGAGGATGCCTGTGTCTGTGCTATACAGCCAAGTGTGTCCTCAGAATCTGGGAGGACTGAGCTACATACCACACAACAGAGCCCTCCTTCATGGGACTTCATACCAATAGGACCTGAGACTGAAAGATGTACATGATATAACATTATTTTGTTCATACCTTTGTCTCTGGCTTGTCATCTCTATTACAATAGGAGTTTCCTGTAAAGCCAGACCTTATTTCTAGACTTTAAAGTGGGACCCACAGCTAATTGTAGAGACATAATAAATGTGCAGTTAATTAATATGCAAGGGCTATTCTAAACTCTTGGTTTATGGTGTTAATTGACAAGTGTGGTTAAGTTGTGGTATTTTTCTAATCATTGAAGCAAATTTTTCCTTTTTGGCAATTGCATATAAAAACTTCAGTGACTATGGTGCCAAGTAAGTAACTTCAAAGATGATGCTGAAGAAATTTTTCTTAATACAAAAGCCCCATGGACTCCTGACATTTAAGAACTTTAAGATGTTGTTTTCTTAAAAAAAAAACAATAAAACTTGTTTCTTTATTCAACAGCACAGTGCCTTTTCCTCAATGGAAATCTGAGGCAGGAGGCCAATATATAAGCAAGATAAAAGTAGGAAGGCTCAGGTTCAAGCTGGCATCCAGAGCTCTGAACCTGACTCTCATAACTTCCTTTCTTCTTTCTGCCAAGGAATTCCAACACACTTCCCAGCCCCACACCTAGGACAGTGGTTCTTGGTTGTAGATTAGAATCACCAGGGAGGTTTTAATCCCTCCTGAAACCCAAATCACACAGCTGATCAATTAAATCAGAACCTTGGGCAGGGTGGGATGGGTAGGGTAGCATTAGACTGGGCATTAATAATTGTTAATCTCTTACTCTAGACTCCTCTATCCCATGAGGCAGGTGGGCCTTGATATCTGTCTGTAGAATAGCCCTGTAGTATATGACATTGGCTCTTAGAATGGTCCTGCAGTGTATGACATACATTTGCGTTTTCTTTTCCAAGGCCCTGACCCTGAAGTAGAATGATGGAAATGAGAAGAGGAATGGTTTGTTTTGTCTGTCAGCAGTGGCCAGTAGAGGGCAGGGGTTTGATTGAATCTTGTCTTCACACTCCCTTCAGCTCTGCCAACACCTCCATAGTCTTTGAAACATTTCTCTTTTGCTTCATTTGGGAAGTTATTTTCCATTGTTTGCAACCACAATATCCTATTGGAAAAGCTCCTTTGCTGGTTCCCTTCCCTCAAGAATATCCTGTACATTTTACCAAATTGCAATAATGAACACACAAGCCTGTACCTGAAAGTCTTCACTGTCTTTCTGTTGCTTCTGGAGAAAGCTCTTGCTCCTTAGTTTTAGCCTCCTCCTGCCCTTGCCACAAGGTGGTGCAGCCTCCTAAACAATCATCTCACCCAGACCTTTACCTTCTTATTTCAATTTATCTAGTAAGCACCTCATCATTCTGAATTTAGGGCAAGAGTTGCCTTCCTTATGAAACCTTTATTGACCTTTTGCTTCCTAGAATTGAGTACCCTGTATATAATTTTGTTTTGATTCATTTATTTGTGTCTATAACTGTAGCAATTGACATGTCATTGAAGGTGGGCATTATATCCTATTCACCTTTGTATTCCCAGGGTAGATTTTTCATTTTGTATCTGTATTTATGTAACAGATGGATGGAGAGTGCTCTAATCCTTGAGGCACAATCACCCATGAGTCTGGCCCTGTTCTTCTAAATGCCTGGGATGGAACATGCACTTGCCTTATAATTAGGCATGTGATCCTGTTAGTTCAAATGGAATGTGGAACATGTTTGTAAAAATGACTGCAACCTTAATCTGCATCCCTGTGCATATCCTACACACCTCTACCTTTGCACTAGGACTTTACTATAACTTTCATAAAGATGTGGGTTGAATTTCCCTCCCATGGAATCTGACACTGACTTATTTTTGTCAAATGAAGATATCAGAAGTCAGATTGATTCTGAATCTAGACCTCAAAGAGCTGCAGTTTTTGCCATTACTCCTTTGGGATTGCTGACTGGAGACCACTATGGAAAATAGCTCTTTCCAGCCTGTGGGAGCCAGAGAACCAAGGTACTGAAGCCAACAGTCAGCACCAATGGCCAGACATGTGCACGAGGCAGTTTCTTAGCATCCCTGTCTGGACAAGCTGCCAGATGATTTCACCCCTGTGAGTGAACCCTGGAAAGACCAGTAGAAGTACTGATTGCTCAGATGTTCCCAGCCCAAATTGCTGACCTACACTTGTGAGCAAATGAATGGTTGTTATTTTAAGCTTTTAAATGTTAGGTGATTTGTTATGTGGCAATAGGGAACTGATACAGAGATATGGGGAACCAATAAATCTAAAGAATAACATGTATTGTCTTCCATTCTCTATTCTTCAGAAATTGCAACTTGATCAGTTAATCCAAGACTCTTTGCTGCCTGTATTAGTTTGCTAAGGCTGTCATAACAAAGTACCACAGACTGAGTGGTTTAAACAACAGAAATTATTTTTCTCACAATTCTAGAGTCTAGAAATCCAAGATCAAGGTTTTGGCAGGATTGGCTCTTTCTCTTTTTTTCTTTTTTTTAAATTTAATTATTTTATTTAAGTGAGTTTCAAGTCATACTACATAAACAGAGCTCAGTTTTTCCATTTCTCTGGTTGCAAACCAGATAGAGTCACACCATTTGTGTCTTCGTACATGCACCAAGGGTAGTGATGACCATCTCAATCAACCATCATTACTTGACCCATTCCCCTTTCCTTCCTCCCACCTCCACCCTGCCGCATCCAGAGTTCCTGCATTTCTCCTGTTTCCCGTTCCCACCCCCCATTATATATCCTCATCCACTAATCAGAGAGAACATTTGGCATTTGGTTTTTTGGGATTGGCTTACTTTACTAAGCATAATGTTCTCCAATTCCATCCATTTGCCTGCAAATGCCATAATTTTATTCTCTTTTATTGCTGAATAATATTCCATTGTGTGTATGTACCACAGTTTCTTTATCCATTCATCTATTGAAGGGCATCTGGGTTGCTTCCATAGTTTTGCAATTGTGAATTGTGCTGCTATAAACATTGAGGTGACTGCTGTATTGTAGTGTGCTGTTTTTAAATCTTTAGGGTATAGGCCAAGGAGTGGGATAGCTGGATCGAATAGTGGTTCCATTCCAAAATTTTTAAGAAATCTCCAAACTGCTTTCCAGATTGGTTGCACCAATTTGCAGTCCCACCAGCAATGTTTGAGTGTACCTTTTTCACCGCATCCTCGCCAACACTTATTGTTGCTGGTATTTTGGATAGCTGCCATTCTGACTGGGGTGAGATGAAATCTGAGCGTTGTTTTGATTTGCATTTCTCTAATGGCTAGAGATGTTGGACATTTCTTCATATATATATTTATTGATTGTATATCTTCTTCTGAGAGGTTTCTATTCAGCTCCTTAGCCCATTTATTGATTGGGCTGTTTGTTTTTTTGGTGTTAAGTTTTTTGAGTTCTTTATATATCCTGGAGATCAGTGCTCTATCTGATGTGTGTGTGGCAAAAATTTGCTCCCAGAATGTAGGCTCTCTGTTCACCTCCTTGATAGTTTCTTTTTCTGAGAAGAAGCTTTTTAGTTTAAGTCCATTCCATTTATTGATTCTTGCTTTTATTTCTTGTGCTATAGGAGTCTTGTTAAAGAATTCGGGGCCTAATCCAACGTGATGGAGATTTGGGCCTACTTTCTCCTCAATTAGACGCAGGGTCTTTAGTCTAATTCCTAAGTCTTTGACCCACTTTGAGTTGAGTTTTGTGCATGGTGAGAGATAGGGGTTAAGTTTCATTTTGCTGCAGATGGATTTCCAGTTTTCCCAGCACCATTTGTTGAAGAGGCTATCTTTTCTCCAATGAATGCTTTTGGCACCTTTGTCTAGTATGAGATAGCTGTATTTATGTGCATTACTCTCTGTGTCTTCTGTTCTGTACCATTGGTCTACATGTCTATTTTGGTGCCAGTACCATGCCGTTTTTGTTACTCTTGCTTTGTAGTAAAGTTTAAGGTCTAGTATTGTGATGCCTCCTGCTTCACTCTTCTTGCTCAGGATAGCTTTGGCTATTCTGGGTCTCTTATTTTTCCAAATGAATTTCATGATTGCCTTTTCTATTTCTATAAGAAAGGACTCTGGGATTTTAATTGGGATTGTATTGAATCTATATGATGCTTTGGGTAGTATGGCCATTTTAATAATATTGATTTTGCCTATCCAGGAACATGGGAGGTCTTTCCATCTTCTAAGATCTTCTTCAATTTCTTTCTTTAGTGTCTTGTAATTTTCATTGTAGAGGTCTTTCACCACTCTTGTTAGATTGATTCCCAAGTATTTTATTTTTTTGGAGGCTATTGCGAATGGAGTGGTTTTTCTGAATTCTCTTTCAGAGGACTCATTGCTGATGTATAGAAATGCATTTGATTTATGGATATTGATTTTATATCCTGCAACTTTGCTGAATTCATTTATCAATTCTAGAAGTTTTCTGGTGGAACTTTTTGGATCCTTTAAGTATAGGATGATGTCGTCTGCAAATAATGATAGTTTGAGCTCTTCTTTTCCTATTCCTATCCCTTTAATTTTCTTCGTCTGTCTGATTGCTCTGGCTAGAGTTTCAAGGAGTATGTTGAATAGCAGTGGTGACAGAGGGCATCCCTGTCTTGTTCCCATTTTTAGAGGGAATGCTTTCAATTTTTCTCCATTTAGGATGTTGTTGGCCTTTGGCTGAGCATATATTGCTTTAACCATGTTGAGATATGTTCCTGCTATCCCTAGTTTCTCTAGTGTTTTAAACATGAAAGGGTGCTGTATTTTGTCAAATGCTTTCTCTGTGTCAATTGATAGAATCATGTGATTCTTATCTTTAAGTCTATTGATGTGATGGATTACATGTGTTGATTTCCGTATGTTGAACCAAACTTGCATCCCTGGAATGAACCCCACTTGATCATGGTGTACTATTTTTTTAATGTGCTTTTATATGAGATTTGCCAAAATTTTATTGAGAATTTTTGCATCTACATTCATCAGGGATATTGGTCTGAAATTTTCCTTTTTTGATGTGTCTCTGTCTGGTTTTGGAATCAAGGTGATACTAGCCTCATAGAATGAGTTTGGAAGGGTTCCATCCCTTTATATTTTGTGGAATAATTTGAGGAGTATTGGAGTTACTTCTTCTTTGTAGGTCTTGTAGAACTCGGCTGAGAACCCATCTGGTCCAGGGCTTTTCTTGGTTGGAAGGCTCTTGATGGCCTCTTCTATTTCCTTGCATGTAATTGATCTGTTTAAGTCATGAATGACCTGCTGGTTCAGTTTGGGTAGGTCATATGTGTCTAGGAATTTGTCGGTGTCTTCAGGGTTTTCTGTTTTACTGGAATATAAGTTTTCAAAATAGTTTCTGATTATCCTTTGTATTTCAGCAGGGTCTGTCGTGATGTTTCCTTTTTCATCA
>PVHX01021415.1:0-29811 GCA_004024805.1 Geosciurus inauris
TGGTTTTGTTTGTTAACTTGACTGGGCCACAGGATGCCCAGATATTTGGTTGAACATTATTTCTGATGGTATTTGTTAGGATGTATCTGGATGAGATTAATATTTGAATCTATAGACTAAATAAAGCCCTTTGCCATCTCTCATGTGGGGGACCTCATCTAATTCATGGAGGATCTAAACAGAAGAAAAGGCTAAGTAAGAAAGAATGCTGTCTGTCTGTCTGTCTATCTCTGAGCTGGGATATCAATGTCCTATTTTGAGACTCAGACCTTAAGACAGCGAGTGGGCTCTGGGTCTAGACTTTGCAGCCTCTATAAATGTGTTAGCCAATTTGTTTTTATATATGTAGAATTGGTTATATTCTTTGGACATCCATGGTTCATTTGTTAATTCACAAAAAATATATACAGAGTTTTCTGTATTAATCAGCTGTGATTACAATATTCTGTGGTCACAAAGTCCCCCAAGTCTCAGTAGTTCACAACAACCATAGATTTTCCTGACCACCATCATATCCATTACGGTAAACTGAGGTTCTGCTCCACCAGTCCTGTACTCTGACTTCATAAGGTTCAGCCCCTACTAGAGAATGCTGGCTTTATGGAGGGGAAAATAGGAGGAAACTGAGAATTGTTCTTATGCCCTCTTGTAGAAAGCTGTATATCTAGGATCCACTAACATTTCATAGAATAAATCATGTGCTCAAATCCGATTTCCTTGTTGTGAGGAGGTATGATTCTCCCACAAAAAAGGAAAGCAGATAAGTCAGTGAAGAACACTGACCAATTAACTGATCCAATACATGTCACGTAACATAGGAAGTTATTATTACCAATATTACTTCATGTTTGCAAAAGGATTTGAAGGCAGTTTCTTCCTGTGAGGCTGAATCAGAGTAGTGCAGATCATGGTGTTGCTCTAATAGCAGCTCATTATTCTTAATTAATGCTTATGTAAGGTTAGCTTTGTGCTCGTACATTGCACTTAGTATCAGTGCTCCCAACAAATATGCCCCTATTTCATAGGTAAGAACACTGAGTCTTCAAAAGACTAAGTTAATCATCTATGGCAACACCAAAAAATGAATGATGGAGTTGAAGATTACATCCACTGTGGAATCAATTTTTCTTAACTCATTGGAAACTTAGCAAACCATATAAACAATAAAATAAAGGTGTTGCACTGGATAATTTGAGTTATTCTTTATTTATATACATTTATATTCCTATCATATGCTTAATGCTTATTATTTCTTCATTTTATTTGCTTACTTATTATTGAAGCACTAGGGATTGAACCCAAGGCCCCAGAGCTCCTTCTCCAGCACTCATTGTTTTTGTTTTCCTTTTACATAAGATAATTTAAAATGTATATGTTAAATATGTTCTGTGACCAACTGTCAAAGCAAAAGGCCATCTCCATTCGATCCACCATGATGCTTGAAACCAACTGAGTAGGCGCCAATGAGAAAGAAACACAGATTCCCAAGCTTCAAACACCTTTGATAACACTTCACTCCTTGGCACACTTCTGAGCAGAAGGGGAAACACAATCAATCGTAATGAAATACAATCAGTTAATGAATGAATGAATGAATGAGGGAATAAATGACCTTTTCTTGTCCCAAATCAACTTCCTCAATTCAATAGCTATTGGTGACTTAATCACTATTTAGTCACTTCACTATTAAAGTCACTATTTAGTCACTTAAATAACATGATGATAGAGCTCTTCATTGCCCTCAATGTCCTGGGCCACACTGCAGTACTCCATACCAATACACGCATGCTCAGAAAACAATGGATTATCAGAAACGAATGTGAATTATTTTTAATTTGATAGAATCTCATTTTTGGTTTGCTTTTGTTTCCCATGCTTTTAAAGTCTCATCAAAAAAAAAAAAAATCCTTGCCCATTTTAAAAACTTGAAACATTTCCCTTAAATATTTAAGGGAAGTGTTCATTTCCCTTAAAAATTATTTTCCTCTAATATTTTAGTAGTTTGCAGTCTTATGTTTAAGTCTTTGATTCATTTTGAGTCAATTTTTATAACTGCTAAGAAATAAGGTATGATTTTGTTTTTCTGCATTTAAAAAGTCAATTTTCCCAGCACCATTTATTAACAATACTATCCCTTCTCCAAAGCATGTTCTTAGTATCTCTGTAGGAAGTCAGTTGGCTATAAATGTGTGAGTTTAACTCTAGGCTCTCTATTCTGTTACACTGGTCTGTATATGCCAATGTCATGAAGTCCTACTAATTTTTAACAAAAATGTAAATGTGATCCAATTGAGGTTGCATGGTCTTTTCAGCAAAAGGTGTTAAAGCAATTTCTCATCAATAGGATTAAAAATGACCCTCAGCTAAAGTTTCACAGTTTGTAAAAATTAACTGAGTATGTATTACAGAAGGAAATATAAAAATATAAACTTTAGAAAAACACAGGTACTCTTCAGAATTCAGGAAAATTATCATATTTGACACCAAACCAAAAAAAACATGATTCATTAAAGGAAAAAAATGACAACTGAATGTCATCAAAACTTCATTAAAAACAATAGTATTCAAATCAAACTAAAAGTAAATGGTATAAGCTTTCCAATTAAAAGGAAGAGGTTATCATATTAGATGATAAAGTGAGACTCAATAAATCCACTGAAAATATAAATGCACAAGTGCTCAAAAATGAAAAAAAAAAGCCTTCTTAACCTAATCAAAGAAAGCTAAATGGATGATATTGCCATAAGATTCTCTATGCTTCACAGTAAAGAATAAAAAAAATTATTTTATAATAATCAATGGCTGGCTACCAGAAGACATAAAAATTCCAAATGCCTATGCAACTAGTACGAAATCTTATATATATTAAAAGTCAATAGAAGCACCAAGGAAATAGAAAACTTCACAAATACAATCAGAAATTTTAATGTACTTATTTCAATGTGTGATTAATCAAGTTGATAGAAAAATCAATAAGAATGTGGATTAGTGGAATATTATCAATCAAACTGAGTCAATATTTATAAAATGTTCTACTCAATTTAATTCCATCAAACAAATTGAGTTGATATTTACAAAATACTCCACCCATTATATTCAAGTGAATACTGAATATTTATTAAAAAGATCGTATTCTGGGCTATAAACACATTTTATAACTTCTTACATGATTCAGGTCATACAAAGCTTTTTCTCTAACTACAATGGAATAATATTTTTAAAAAAGGAATAGAAAGATACTGGACTGTCCCCCAAACAATTTGAAACTGAAGAATAATGCTAAATAACTCATGGGGCAAAGGAGAAATGAAAATGGAAAATAGGAAATACCAATGTTGAATGAAAATGAAGACACAATAGATCAAAATGTTGGATTCCACTAAGAAAATAATTCAGAGCAGCTTTATATTCTCATATTAGAAAAAGAAAAGAAGTACCAAGATAATATCTCCATTTCCATTTTAAGGAAGTAGAAAAAAACAGGAGAGAGTTAAAACTAATGTCCCTGGAAATGCTGAAACAAGAACACATCAGATCATAAATAATAAAGTAGAAACAGGAAAAAAAGTGAAGCAAAGAGCTGGTTAATTGAGAAGATGAACACAAATGATAGACTTCTTACCAAATTGATCAGGAAAAACAGTTAAAATTACTGATTTCAGGAAATAAAAAAGTGCCTTCGCCATAGAGTGCAGAAATTGAAAGAACAACAAGGGGATTTTATGAACAATCTTAGGCAAATAAATTTTAAAATTTATAGGAAATAAAATTTCTCAAAGCACATTTACTAATGAAACAGATAATAAGTACATCCTGTGTTTAATAGAGAAATTATATATGCAGTCAAGAATGTTCCATAGAAAACTAGGCCCAGACATACCCAATGTTGTGTTTTACCAAATATTTTAGAAGAAAGTAATATTAGTAAAACTGGAGACATTACAAGAAAATTACAGCCTCCATAGATAAATGCTTTGACAAATTATTTGCACATCACACAGTCATGCAAGCTCCTCACACACAATGAGGAGCGACTGGACTTGGATAGACATGGAGGGGCATCAAGGACAGAGGCAGAAGAGACAGAAGGAAGCAAAGCTGAATTAACATCCTCAGATCAGTCCACTAACCACGGTGACGACTCATGGCATCAGTGTGATCGTCTCTACACCAGCTAAAGAGCATTTCAGAAAATCAAACATCCATTTCTGATTTTTTTAAAAAAACTCCATAGCAAAGTAGGTATAAAACTTCTGCCTCATAAAAGGTATAGATGAAAAATCTTCAGCAAACCTCAAATTTAATGAAGAAATATTGAATGCTTTATCCCTAAAATGAGAAAATAGGAGCAACAGAAAATCAGAACTTGAATTTTTAAAAAACATGTTTAAAATGTAATCAAAATACTATATATAATGCATTTATGTGAATATAATACACAAATGAATCTGGAATGGTGTGAAAACTAAAAACTATTGCTGAGAAAAGTAAAGAATGAAATAAATGGAGTGTTGTGTTCATGAACAGGAAATTTAATATTGTTAAGTTGTGCATTCTCCTTTCTAGAGGTTTAAAGGTCAAAGCAATCTAAATCAAACTATCAGTAATTTTGTTTGTAGAAATTGACAAGCTGATTATACAGTTTATATGGAAATTCAAAGACTTATAATGTCTTTGAATAATTTCAAAAAGATAAACAAAACTTAATAACTGGCAATATCTGACTATATGTCAATATAATGTTGGCATAATCAGATGAGCTTAGTATTGCCATCAAGATAGACAAAACAATATGGAAGCCGGGTGCAGTGGTGCACGCCTGTAATCCCAGCACTTTGCAAGGCTGAGACAGGAGAATTGCGAGTTCAAAGCCAGCCTCAGCAACAGCGAGGGACTGAGCAACTCAGCGAGACCCTGTCTCTACACAAAATAGGGCTGGGGATGTGGCTCAGTGATTGAATACCCCTGAGTTCAATCCTTGGTACCAAAAAGAAAAAAAAATATGGAGTCCCAGAAATGGACCATAATTTATAGAGTAAATGATTTCTGACAAAGGTGCAAATGTAGATCAATGGATAAAAACTTTTCAATGGTGCTGGAAAAATTGGACATCCACTTAAAACTGAACTTTGATCTGACTTTTGACCACATGAAGAAGTAAATTAGATTATAAATGTAAATGTGAACTTGAATCTATAAAACTTTCAGGAAAGGAACCCAGACAAAAATCTTGGGTTATGAAAAGATTTTCTAAACACAGTCAAAAGCATTAGCCATGAATAACAAATTGATTGATTTATTAAAATTTATTAGAATTAAGTACTTTTGCTCTTTAGACACTACCAAGAAAAATGAAATGACAATCCAAAGCATGAAAAACAATATTTGCAAATAATATAACCAGCAGAAGATTTGTAAAGTGAACATGTGTGCTCTCAAAATGTGCTTTCAAAACGCAATACTAAGAAAATAAAGAGCTTAATGTCTACAAATAGGCAAAGATCCGAACCAACATTTCACCAAAGAAGTCATAAATGGCAAATAAGTATATGGAAATGTTCGACGTCATTTAACCATTAGTGAAAGACCACTTAAAACCACACTAAAAATGTGGATGAATCTTATCAAAAATAATACATGACCATAGCAAAGGCTGGGAAGGATATGTATTAACTGGAAGTCTCAGACACTGTTGAGAGACATGTAACTTGATACATTTTGGATAATAGTTTGACATTTTTAAAAAATATTACTCTACCAATCATACAACCTACATATTCTGTCTCTGGAAAATTCCCAAGAGAAATGAAAGCATCTGGTCATCCAAGTACTTGAATACAAATGTTAAAACATCTTTAGTTGTAATAGTCAAAAACTGGAAACAGCTCAAAAGTCCATCCATAAGTGAACGGATAAAGGAATTGAAGCCTGTCTATATCTTGGACTACCACTCAGAAGTAAAAGGAAGTGAGAACCAATACACTGTATACGAGTGAATCCCAAGAGCATCATTCTGAGTAAAAGCAGCCAGAAGAAAAAAAAAAAAAACAATGCATCTTCTATGTTTCCATTTAGACTGGAAAATGTGAGCTAACCTATAGCAAAAGTAAACAGATGGGTGGCTGCATAAAGATGGGGAAGGGGCAAGCGGAGAAGACACAAGCGCTCCTAAAATCACAGGGGGCACGAGGAGCTGTTTGCAGAGGTGGGTCTGGTCGCCATCTTGTTTGTACTGATGAGCTTTCCATTTTTATGTGTCCGTGCATATAGGTGAGTGGACCTATGCAAATGTCAGATCTCATCAAATTGCATGCTTCAAGCATGTGCAGCTTATTTTATGCCAATTACATCTCAAGCTGTTTGTTTAAAAAACGAAAAGGACAGATTTTTGATATTTATTCCACCTGAAAGATCGAGAGGTATGTATTGAGGTAGGACTGTATGGGTAGTTTCATTTCATTGTTAAGGCTCTAGCTGTCCTATTGAGTGATGTCTTTATGAGTGCTTATTATATTAAAAAAAAGTTTAGGTAAAATCAGGCCAGAATGATTTAATGATGACTGTGAGATTTTAAGACAATGTTTGCAGTGCTTAAAATGACATTCTATGCCTGACTTTAAAAAAATTAAAAATCACAAATATTTCATAGGACCTATTGACATGTGGCAAAACATCCCCAGTAAATTTCAACAATAAATTGAATTCTACAATATCTTGGAAGAGAAGACTATTTTTAGTTCTAATTTAAGTTTTGATCTCAGAGAAATGAAGATGTACCACAGTTTCCTCAAGGATATGCTTTTAAGTATCTCGACAGTTATACTCTAGGATACTTTTGAATTTAATCGTGGTAACCCCTGGAACAAGAAGAAGGCTGCAAGAAAAGTCATCTTTTAAACTGGGTTGCAGGATGCCGTATTTCACCTCTGGCCCATGTCTTTTCTTTGGGCATTCAGACATGAAACTTAACAATCTAGTCTGTGCAGAATCATGGTTATTGCCCTGACTTTTGGGAAAGGTGGAAAGATGTCAGTCCTGTACTGCTTTAGTTTTCTCCTGTGGGGAAGGGTGGGGTGATGTGCGGACGTGGTGTTTTTTTGAGGTCTCTGGCAAGCATCGCACCTCTGACCATGATCTCAGCTGGAGGACCTGAGCCAATTATCTCCTCACTGGCTCTTTTCCTGTAATAATAATAATATGGGCTTAGAGCAGACCTTAAATCACAGCTTTGCAATGTATTCAAAGCTAGGACTTTAATAGTCCCGAAATGTGCAGGGTTTGCTGGAAAGAAAGTGAAGTCAACTAGCTACTGACTTCAGATTCTTCACAACAGATGCAGGTGGACACCTTTCCTCCTTGTCCAACAGCAGCCAGAAAACCCACATGGATGTCTGAAGGTTCCCCTGGAGTGCCACTACCAATGCTATCTGATGATTAGGAGCAGATAAAGGGAAACTTGAGCTATCAGAAGTCACTGTCTAACCTGTTATATGTGTTACTAAATTTTATGCTCTAGGAGTAAAATCAGTTGCTACTTATTCAAGAGATCCCTATCCAGGTTTTCCGATTTTTATGAGTTTTGATATTTGATTCTTGTGATAAAAGAATTTCCTGACAAGTTTTGAATACATACAAATAACTAACTGTTCATCATTTTGAAAATGCTCCAAATCTTGCACAAGAAATCATGGAAATAAATTTTCATTTTGTACCCTTAAGTGTTACTTACAATTTCTTCCTCTTATAGTTTTAAAAATAAGCGATGAAACAAACAAACAAACAAAAACAAGCTGTTAAAAACAGAGGAGAAGGTGAGGCACAAGAGGTTTCCCACGCACCCCAACCCGGCTGTGGCTCCCTCCTCAGCCCATGCATACATCCTCAGCCTGGCAAAGGGCCTTTCACTAGTGATCTGACTCCATCTTTCCACAAAGGGCAAGAGGAGGGTGTTGGGGGCCCAGTGGCCTGCACTATGGCCCTCCCTGTCTCAGGACTGCTATTTCTCTTCTACCACTTACTCTGTTTTTTGCTCCCCTTCGATCAGCGCCTTGGTCTTGCTTGGTAGCCTAGGTGGAACAGTTAGTGAAATTAAATGTGGCAGGTCATGGTCTTGGTGATGCCAATGTCTAGTTTTCACTGGGCTGACAAGCATCGAGATTTGCCTTGCTATATCTCTTCCTATCCACGCTGGGAATAGCCCTATCCCCCATAGTCATCAGGGTAGTTTCTTCTCAGGTTATCCTTGTAATCGAGTAACCACAATTACATTGAAATCCCTTTTTTCCTTTTTATACATTAGCATAAGAAGCCCACTAAAAAACATGAGGTTTCTGTGTCTTCAATGTTAGCTATGCTCTAACTGCCGCCATATGCATTATTTCTCTCTCACCCTTTCCCCCAGGAAGCAAGATTTCTACTCCAGCAGAACTTCGGCTGCACAGATGCACCCACTGATCACACCGTGAGTGACTATGAGAGATGGTACTGAGTCAATGGTACGTCCAGTCTTCAGTTCTCAGACCCACGTACTCTAGCCGCTGGAATATGAGGCAGGTTCAGGAAAGTTCCAGTCTCTGCCCTGATGCTGCGTGTGTGAGGACAGCACTCCTGCCCGGCAAAGCATTTGGTGCCAACCCACCGCCCCGCTCCGGTTGAGATGGCTCTTCCTCACTGAGTGGGTTGCTCTGGGTGTGATGCATGTGGGTCTTGGTTGCACCTAATGCATCTTAGTCTAAAGCCAGGCAGTGTGGGGTAAAGATACAGTAAAGATACAGGTCATCTGTCATGATCAGCCTGCCACCAGAACTGACTGGTTCTCGAGATGGAAGGTGCCTAATCACACACCCACTTTGTCTTTTACCCAAACTCGCTTCCTTCAGGATACTGACCAACCACCACTCGGGGGCCTTTATCCTCCTATATCTCAGTTCATTTCAATATAGAAAAATGCCAGGTGAAAACCAGAGTGCTGATCACTGATGTGTGCCAGGGAAAATCTCCCTCAACAGTCCTCATTCACAGGCAGCATGAGTAGGGCCACAGAGAGAGCATTTCATTTTCTGCAAACAAAAATGTATTAGGCAATTGAGCTCTCTTTGTTATTTGGTTGTCTGTGACCCCTGATGAGGCTACAGTTGTAAATTAAGAGTAAAGAGTCGGTACAACAAAGCAGTCATCATGGAGTGCCAGGGCACCTGTGCATGCAATTTACTAGTGCCCTCTCGATTTGTTTGGAACTGACCCCAGCTATCATTTTCATCATACAATGGAATATTTCTCTGTCTGCCCAACCTATTATCTCCATAGATCTAATAATTTTCAGCTCGTGACAAGAAGCTCCAGTTCTGTGGTCACTGTATATTTCCTGGTCAGATGCTCATAGTTTTTGAGGGCCAGCAGCATCCCCCAAACGGTTAAATAGCAAGTGGTCCCATGCTACAGTGTCAAACAGCCTTTCTCTACAAGCTGAGAGTTCTATACTGACTCTACTGTTGGAGATTTCAGTGAATAACATCCAGAACTCTCACCCACCATTGGCACCTAACTTCCTAGGATTGCTTGGTCACATAGTGACACGGCAGCTCTAACTGTTGGCTGAACGTTCACAGAGCTCTCTCCATTTCCATGCCTTACTCACAACCAGCAGTCTTTCAAGTTGAGTTATCAAGAAGCAGATGATGAGATGGACTTGGATATAAATATTTACTAGGGCCTCAATGTCATGGATGGAAGGAGAAAGCGAGACTGGGAAGACAGTCAGGATGGCATGTTGGGACCATCGCAGCTGTGCTCCACCTTCTGGGACCACAAAGATTTCCCATCAGTGTTTCTCACATGAAACAACCTTGTCTTGCTTGGCTGCTGCAGGAAGATAGTTCTAGAAAGTGTATGATGTGGAGTGAGGCAGCTGTCCAGAGTCTAGGCCAAGCCTGGCTGGACAGGCTTTCTGCCAAGACTCATCCCCATGGCTGGGCAGAAGGTTTTCCCTGAAGGAGTTTCCGATGGCATATCTGTGTGTTTATGAGTTACTTTGATCTATTTTTCCTTTTACGTTTGAGAAGGATCTCCTCCAGGATTCTAGTGGGCCTCTATCCCTGACAGTAACTGCCGAGGCAGGAGGTCGTAGAACACTGCAGTTCCCGCTGCTCAGTTGGCTTCGAGAGCTCAGTTGACACTCACGATTTCCCACCTCATATTTGTTGTAGACATTCTTTACGCTCCCATCTGTTGCTCTTGGAGAATTGTCTACCAGCATGACCCACACTCACATCCCCGGAAGTCTGAGTCTACCTACATGTTATGCTTTGTCAAGCCAATGTTACTGTCACTGCCCATTTAAAGCCACAGTGGCCAGGACAGTACCAAGATCTGTCCAAGTGGATCCTCTGTTCACGCTATTATGTTTGGATATGAGGTATCCCTCAAAACGTTCTGTTCACGCAGGGACGTTCAGAATAAAGCGACTGGATCATGAGAGCTGTACCCTGGTCAGTTCATCCTGGTTTGAACAGACCGACTGGGTAGTAACTGTGAGCAGGTGGGTTGTGGCTGGAGCGGGTGGGTCACCTGGGGTATGTCCTTGAAGGCTTCTTATTCCCTGCAGCCCTTCCCTCTGCCCATGACCCCGGCCCCCCGCTTCCTGATCCCACAATGAGCGGAGCAGCTTCTTTCTGGTGGGCCTTCCTCCATGATGTACTGCCTCACCTTGGGCCCAGAGCAACCGAGTTAGCTGTTCATGGACGGAGACCTCTGAAACCTTGAGCCCCAAATAAACTCTTCTTCCTCTACGTTGTCTTGCATATTGTTTTGGTTACAGTGAGGAAAACATGGACTAAAACACAAATACATTTCTTCCCATCCATCTTCGCCTCATCTTATTGATCTGCATCAATTATTCCTATCAAAATAAATGACTCACTTTTAGATTCCCAGACACACAAGAGGCCCATTGTGCCCAAATGGCAGTCAAACTTATAATATAATGGAACTCTTGGCATGTCCTCTATTGGAAATATACTCATTGGTGGCCATGATCTCTGATTCTTCAGATCCCAGAACTTGAAGGATGGGAAAAGTCACTTCCTCTGGTGACTCTTTGTGGTGGTCAATGGATCCACTACTGCTTTGGCTTCTTGGGTTTCTAGACTCAGATGATTTTTCTATGTGGGACACATGGCCATGTAGGAATTTTTATTGAAGTTATGCACTGTGTTCTATATGATGACATTATTTTCACAGAGTCTATTTTCCACATTGTTGCAGACCAAGACCCTGACCTAATAAGTCTGTTTCTGAGTGATCCAGTATGTAATGCAACAGAGAATTCCTTGGTCTGGGGCCTAGTCTCATACTTGCCTTACCATAGAGTGAGCTCCCTACCCTGCCATGATACCACACCTGACCCTTTCAGAATAGGGTTGCTAGAAACCAGATCCCTGAAGTATGAACTGTCAGAATGAAATGCTGGCCTCTTCCAAGAAAGACAGGACCAATCTGTCATCAGTTGCTATCTGGGAGTCCACTGATCTCCTTAAAGCACAGTGCTATATTTTGGGCTCCATAATGGCCTTTGCTTCTGGAAGAGTGAGAGTTGTACATGAGCAGCGTGCAGATCAGCTTTGGTTCTGGACTGACCATGCAGGTGAGCCCATAACAGCTTCCGTCTCCACATCAGATGCAGATGCACTCATCACGCCAGCGACCAGGTGGCTGACCACAGCATCTAGGTGAAGGCAACTGGCCGGGCAATAATTTTTGTTGGCTAGTTAGCCCCTCTTTTGTGGTGGATGTTCTCTTTGGGGTATTAGCATGATTCAGGTGGCAAAATTTTGAATTGTACTCAGAGAAATACATGGCAAGACTAATACTAAGCACGTAAGCTTTTGGAGCAAGCATCATAATAGAAAAATGCTTGAGTATGTTTTAACACCATTAGTCTTTATGCAATAAAAGATAAACTTTCCCATGTGAGTACTGGCAGACTGGAGGTGTGGTAATGAGGCTGGCAATCACAGGCCAGGTGTTTCTCCTCCTATCACTCTTGTATTGGTTATAATTGGGTAAAATGTTAGCAGAAATACATCATTAGGAAAGTTAAACTAAGAACATACGTTCTGTCTATATCCTATATCCAAAGTGTTCTTCCCCACCCTTGTATATTTTATAAACTCTTGAAGAATCAACAAAAGTGCCTTCTACAAAAGTGTCTCTGAACTTGGAGGCTGAGTTGGGTCCTTAAAATCAGAGGTCCTGTAGCATCTGGCCTCTCACTCCTTTATAAACATGACATTATACAAGACGTTTCAGTATTCTCAGAAATCAGCTTTAATCCTAGTGACTGAAAAAAACATTTTCATGTCAGATGAATAAATGATTCATCTACAGTCTTGCCAAGGACCTATAAAGCTCCCTAAATCCTTAGCCTAACTATTAATTATTAATAATAAATAAATAATATTAATTTAACAAGTCAGGGGACTTTTGGTGCCTGGCTTGTATTCTGAAAGAATCTCAGATTCTGGTTGCTATTTCTTATTATTAAAACATTTAAATATTTCCTGGTTAGGTAAATTCCAATGCTCATCTGATTGTGATGTAGTAAACCTAGTGGAGAATATAAGAAAGAATGGCTTTAATGTGCATTTAAGATGCAGATGAGAACAGCACAGATGATCTTCATTGGGAAGTTGGTGTTTTCTAAGTGGACTCTGATCAATGCCACACGTGCACATTATACTACCTCATCTTGGAGAGCAAGTAGCAAGAGAACTACAAATGTTCCTCCTCTTTTAATTCCTGTAAACTGGGCTGTGAGACTTATATTTCCTTAGTACTCTTGTTTTTATATATTCACAGATTGAGGTATTCTCTGAATTCATATCTTGCACATATTCCATGAAATAATAATGATATTCACACATCTACATTTATATAATCTTGTTGAAGTAGGGGTGGATTTCTGTAAAGCTGAGACCATATCTGACTTGTTTATTGCTCTATTTGTAGAGCTTGGTACAATGTAGGTAATAATTTACATTCACCTCTTTTGTTTAACAGCATTTGTCACCATTACAAAAAATAAATTTAAAAGCAAGCAAACATTTCTTAATGGTATGATGCCTTGAGAAATCAATAAACACCTTCAGTTGAAAAGCATGTCTCTATTTCTAACTGCAAAAGATATTAAAAGTAATTGTTGTTATGTTTGGATACACTGATTATTATACATATAAAAATTTAAGTCTGGTAATGCATTTGTGAATTACATGTAAACATTCTACAATGTACACAGGCTTCAGAACATCAGGTCCTATGTGATAAATTCACACCATTTTATCTGATAATTTTTAAAAAGTAGGTGCATGCTTGTAATCCTGGCTACTTAGGAGGCTGAGGAAGCAGGATCACAAGTGTGAGGTCAGCCTAGGCAACTTTGAAATCCTCTCTCAAAATAAAAAATAAAAAGGGATGGGGAGTTAGCTCAGTGATAGAGCACCCCAGATTCAATCACCAGTACTGCTAGATAAATAAATAAATAGATAAAATAAAAAGTAAAAATGATAAAAACAAAAAATATAAAATAAAATTTTATTCATCTGCCAACCTGAGTATAGGTCAATTCTGTCTTTTAATTTTTCTTAAGAAAATATTTTGAGAACTGGGAATGTGATTCTGTGGTAGCATCCCTGCTTAGCATGTGTGAAGCCCTGGGTTTCATCTCCAGGAGTGCAGGCAAGCAAATACATTAAATAAATAAATAAATACGTGAATAAATAAATAAATCTTCATAGATCATATAAAAGAATGCTAATCAATAGTTTTAAAAATACAAAAAACTATTGAGAAATAGGAAAAGATGGAAATGACGGATAATACAGAAACTCATCTACTCTTCAAATAAACTTACTAATAGAGATTGGTGTATAAAACTGTAGGAAGTAAGTTAGCTTGCAGGAAAATGATAATAATTCACACATTTCAGTAGGGTAAATGGTTACAACAAATCTATGCTTTCTTTGTAAAGTATAATTCTATTTCTCCAGAGGTGATAAACAAACGGCCAATAAATACAGGAAAAGATCCCAAACATCACTAACCATTAAGGAAATGGAAATCAAAACCACAGTAGGCTACAGCTCATATTCATTATGATTGCCACTTTCAGAATCAGAAGACAAATGCTGGTGCAGAGGTAGAGAACCGGGAACTCTTGTCCACTGTTGGTGGGTATAAAATGGTGTAGCCACCGTGGAAAAGAACATGACGTTTTCTCAAAAAAACTAAAAATAGGATTTCTAGGTGACCCAGAAATTCCTATTCTAGTGAATATCCAAAATGATTTAAAAAGGAATCTCTAAGTAACATGTTCATATTTATATTCTCAATAACCAGTAAGTCATGGTAATACCACGTACATCAGTGGACAAATGGATGTACAAAACGTGGTGTATTTACGCAACAGAATATTATTCAGCTTTTAAAAGGAAATGTCTCAACTTCATGACATTGTGCTAAGTGAAATAACCAGACAGAAAAATACAAATGCTATGTTATTTCACTTCTCTGAGGTATCAAGAGTAGTCAGATTCATAGTCAGATTCTCTATGTATTCATAGAGAGTACAGCAGTGGTTTCCTGAGATTCAGGGAGGGGAAATTGGCTGGCTTTTGTGTGAGTGTAGAGTTTCACTTTTGCAAGATGAAAAAGTTCTGGGGATTGGTTATAAAACAATGTACATATACTAGACACTACCAAACTATATACTTAGCAATGGTAAATATGGTGATTCTTATGTCATGTATTTTTACCGCAATAAAAGATTTAAGATATATGTATCAGCCTACTTCTTTGTGAATCGGGTGACATCAGATATGCACTGATGTGTGACTCTGAGGGCCCAACATTTTCAGTGAAGGTGTATAGGTGACAGACAGTGACACTGGAGTCACTGGACTCTCACAAAACATCTTTATTTTAATCCTTCATTGTTTACCCCACAAATACACAATCTCTCTGAAATTTCTGATCAACATATCTTTTAGGAGAAGTATCAAAAGAACTAAATCAAAACGGACTTGCTTCTTTACTTACAGTTTACTAAATTTTGAGAATAGGAAAAAATTTGCTTTTTTAAATATGCAGAAATAATTCAATGAGTTATTGCTTTAGGTGGGTTTTTTTGTTACTGTAACCAAAAGATCTGATAAGAACAATTTTAGAGGAAGAAAAGTTTGTTTGGAGTTCACAGTTTCAGAGGTCTCAGTCCATAGACAGCTGACTCCATGGCTCCAGGCCTGAGGTGAGGCAGAACATCATGGTAGAAGGGTGTGGAGGAAGAAAGCAGCCCTGGACATGGCATCAAGAAGCAGAGAGAGGACTCTTCTCAACAGGAACACAGTATATACCCTAATAGTGTGCTTGTCATGAGCCACCTCCTCCAGCTGCCCCCCACCTGCTCACTATTACCGAGAAGCTAATCCCTATTTGGGGATTAATGCACTGAATAGGTTAAATATTTTCTAGCCCAACCATTTCACCCCTAAATTTCCTTGCATCTTCTTACACATGAGCTTTTGGGGGACACCTCACATCTCCACCGTAACAGTTAAGAACAGAAAACATCACTTTGCATATTGCAAACACTTATTTAACACTTATTTAGAAGAGGAACTCCCTGAATATGTGTTGAGTTTGTAAATAAGTGTCCTACAAGCATGATTTATACAGATTTCCATCACTGATCATTGTGCTGTCCGATCTCAATGGCATAGGGATAAAACAAAGAACAAGTTCTGGCATTGTGGTGACCACCGTGAACTGTCACCCACCTCAACACTACACCAAGGCCAGTCTGAAGATGAACCCAGCTGCAGCCCAACAGAGGCAAAAATCTAGTTATGATTTGCTGCTGTAGGGATAAGTAGCAGTCTTGAGGGGCAAACTAAGCTTCAGGCACTGGGCTCTGCTCTTGCTATAACAAAGCATTTAAGTCTTCATGACCAACCCAGGCTGGGAATTACTAGCATTGATTCAGTATGCAATGTTCCCTGAAGCTAGGAATCAAAGGCAAGTGTAATTGATTTAAAACCCATACCTGGGACAAATGTCACACTATTATTTCTTTGCCTCCCACAGCAGAACATACTTGTTAGTAAACGTGATCATTAAAGCTGTTGCTGATGAGCTGCACTGCTCTGAGATTCTTTTCTGTTTCTACTTCATCTAAACTTCATAAAAACACTAACTCGTACTACCACAGTCTTATAAATCTGACATATGAAGCACAGAAATAAAGGCCATCTGCAGGGTGGACACAATCAACAAAGGGCTGAGTGCATGAAAACCAGACTTTAGAGCCTGGTACTCTTCAAGACACTCAGAATTTTCTGGTAGCTATGGTGTAATATCAAGTGGAAAACTCCTAACAAACCAAGGTCATGTCAGGTTTCACCTCTGAAAAATAGCTCTAGGAGTATTCAAGGGCTAGTTTCCATGGTCATTGCTGAAGAACTTGGAAGTCATTCTTCACATTCTCCCAACAGGAAAAAATAAATAAATCTCAAATAAATAGAAAACGGATGACTCCTGTTAGATCCATGAAAATGGAGTTAACTGGCCAGACAAGCAAACCCAGAGTGGGTTCCTGAAGCAAAGCCTCCGAGCCAGAGCCCACTGCTTACAGGGTCACTTTGGCCCATTGCTGGAGGCTAATTGTGGATACCTCAGCAATGAGACACTCAGAGGGCCAGTCCAGGGGTCCTGCTCTTCTGTGGATGTTACTTCCTGGGCCCCACAGATGAAAACCTGAGAAAAGTTTAGCAAAGGGGTGGAAAATATAACCATGTAAAATAGCCTAAGAGTTAACATAAGCATTTAAAAATCATCCAGAGCATCCCTACCCAGAAAGGGGGAAAACTTATCAGCCTTATCTGACTTGGGGAAATAGAAAACACTAAACACAGTCCCTTCCAGCCCTGCTTTCTTCCACAGGTAGGGGGAAAGCATGGGAAGGTCACAAACCGCCCAGGTGCACAAAGGAGGTAAATACTGAGATCATCCTAAGATTGTATTGTAAGTGCTTCATGCACACGTACTTGACCACCCAGCGCTCCTGTGAACTAGCCGAAGAAGCACAGTGGAGTATCACAAGGAGAATGTTACTATGGCATCTGCAGGTACGTGGATGGAGCTGGAGAACATCATGCTGAGGGAGATAAACCAATCCCAAAGAACCAAAGGTCACATGTTTTCTCTGACATGAAGATGCTGATTCACAATGCAGGGGGTGGGGGCTAGGGGAGAATAGAGGTACTTTGGATTAGACAGAGGGGAGTGAAGGGGGATCTGGGGTATAGATGACAGTGGAGTTAATCGGACATTTTACCCTATGTACATATATGATTACATGACCGTTGTGGTTTTACATCATGTACAACCAGAAGAATGAGAAGTTATACTCCGTTTATGTACGATGGGTCAAAATGCATTCTCCGGCCATGTATGACTAATCAGAACAAATTTTAAAAATTTAACAAACACAGCTGAGGACCACAGCTGAAGGAGCAGCAAGACGCAGCTTTATTTCAGGAGAACGAAGAGAAATGTAAAGAGAGCAGGGAGACAAAACCAAGGACCCTAGAGGAACTGGCCTCTGGTGACCACAGAGGGCAGGAGGGAGCTGAGCTTTGCCCAGATAAGCCAAAGCCCACACTGACAGCCTGTGCACCTCAGTTCCCACTACCCAGTGTGTGTAGCCACAAACACTACGAGGCGAGATAAGAGCCAAGGCCAAAAAAAGCAGAAGAGACAAGCCTGCGTCACAACCAGACACAGATACAGTGGAGATCTGGGAATTATAAAGAAAAACATAACTATAATGAATAAGCTAAGTGATCTAATAGAAATACTGCACCTCAGGCAAGAATAGGTAGGTATTGTAACGGAGATGAAACCTCTACACAATCAGAAGGAAACGTTTGAAATTATAAGCATAGTAACAGAAATGCAGGATGCCTCTAATAAGGCCACTAGTGGACTGCACAGTCAATATGTCTCCAGGAACTTCCCAAAATGAAATGCAAAGACAGAAAAGGAACAAGAACAAAGCAAAAATTATATCTTCATATTATGTGTGTGTATATGCAGATGCTATATATATATGTATATGTATATAGCTATGTATATACACACATAAATATATAAGCCTATATATGTATATGTACGTCCAAGAACTGTGGAATATCACAAAGTACAGCTATAAACATAATGGGAGTAACTAGAAAGAGCAGAAAAATGCTTGAGGTAATAATGGCTGAATGTTTCCCACAATGGTTAAAGGAAAAGAATCCAACACCTTAGAATCCTGTGCTCAGTGAAATCGTACTTCAGAAATAAAGAATTAAGGCTTTCCCAGATGAATAAAAATCAAGAGTAATTGTAGCCAGTGGACCAACCTTGGAAAAAATGTTGGAATAATTTCTTCATGAGAAAGGAAAATAAAAGAGGCCAGAAACTTGGATCTATATAAACAAGGAGGAGTATCAGAGAAAAAATTAAACATAAATGGAATCTTGAAATTTTTATTCTTGCTGATCTAATAGCTGTTTGTTCAAAGTAAGAATGGCAACAATGTTATATGAAACCAAATATGTGTGTTTCTATAGGTACAGCAGGTGCATCCATGAAATAAATGGCAGCAGTGCCATAAGGGATGGGAGAAAGTTGAAATATTCTGGCCTACTATATGGTCACTATCTTTTAAGAACTGTGGTATTATTTAGACATGTTCTTGGACCTGGACAGTCTTTGTTCATTGATGTCATCATTGTTTACATAGAGAATTCCAAAAAGTCGTTCCCCAAAATCCTCTTATAATTAATGAGTAATGGTAACAAGATTGCAGAATATAAGTTTCATGTAAAAAAGTCCATTGCTTTCTAAAATAGCAGCAATGTATAATTGAAATCTAAATTTTTAAATGGAACATAATTCACATTAACACCAAAATAGAAAAGGAAAGACAGACAGAGACACACACATATACACGCTGACATATAACGTGCACAGAAAAGAATCTCCTCCTAGTAGACGAAATCTGCAGAAGACGGATGATGTAAATCAAGGAAGATTTAAATTTTATGTTCATGAATAAGTCTTAGGCTTAAATGTATAACACAAAATTATAAAACTTTTAGAAGAAAACATGGAAACAAATCAAAGGGACCTTGTGCTTGGCAATGGGCTTTTAAGTCCAACATGACCCTTGAAGCATCAGCTCTACAGGGAAACCACTGATAGGTTAGACTCTCTTAAAATTTAAAGCTGTGGGGAGCGGCTCTAGCAACTTATGAGTACCAACAAATGGATGCAAGAAAAAGTAGCAAGGACATCTGGGGGTCTGGCATGACCCCACAAAGACTGAGCACTGTGTTCCAGTGTCCTGTAAGCCTGAGGGTGCAGACAGCTCAAGTCTATCAGCTGTAAACCTGAGGGTATGGCAGCTCAAGTGTATCAGCTGTTTTTAAACATGGTCACTGTATTTTCTCACTCAGAAATAGTATGTTAGTTTTAGAATCCTCACAAAATATACATATGAAAGAGAAAATATGTAGAATCACTCATGATCCTTACATGGATAGATATTTACTGCTAGCTTATACAGTTTTGTTGATTTTAATTCTTATCTGTTATACAATAGATTTGTAGAGTATATACTAATTTGTGTCATTCTTTTCAATTTAATAACTTTTTGAACATTTTTAGCAATTAAATATTCTTCTAAACCAATGACATTTTGGATATTTGTTATTTCTCATTTTTACCTATAATAAACAATGATATAATGAATATATATATACCTATGCATATTTAATTACTAACCATATTTAAAATTATTTCTGTGGGTTAAGAACTAGGAAATGCTTATTTATGGAGGTGGAGCTACTGTATCCAATACAATTTGTAATTTTTATGCTTTAGCTTCCTGTGGCCTAATTTCCTGCCAGCTACATCAATTTATATTTCATTAATGGTGAATGAGAAATCACTCATGTTTAACTCTGGTCAACATAGAAACCTTTCATTTTTTTAAAACCCTCTTTGATTTATACAAATTAAAACCCAGAAAATGAAGATATTAGGCAGCTTGGTCATGTGCCTTTTTGCTACAGGTTTCAGGGAAACTTCTCCAATTGGCTGGCCTTTGAATATGAAGTTCAGTATTTATACATCAAAAGAGTAATAGCAATATGTGCCCAGAGTGTTCCAACACTTAGCAGATATTCTTAGCCATTAGGAGATCAAAAATTCAGCACCTTTCTCTTTGACAACTTGCTTTTTCTCATTCTTTAACTGGATCATTTCTACTTTCCTTGAGAAATCATTTGCAGTATTGAATGAGACTGTGTAAGTGGATATACATTATTTATGGGATGTCTAAAAACCCACATGTGCTCCACCTACTAATGTGATAGAAGCACAGTGTCCTACAGTACTGGAAACTCATTAGGAAAGGCAGAGACATTGATGTTAGAACTGAGCAAGTCTAATACAGACTCACATTGGATTAAATAATAAAAATGAAAATGATAATAGCAAGGAACTAAATCTTAGTCTTTAAGCTTTGCAGCAGGATTCATACATTGGAATGACATTAATAAAATAGACACAGGAAAGAATGACATTGGTGAGATTCCTTTCCTACTAGAAATCTTGCTTTAAAAATATTTAATTAAACACGTACGAATGCATATGTATTCGTACATCCCCACACTTCCTCAAAATCCCAACTACTGTGTGCATAAATTTTGTACCTCTCCTTTGAAAAACACATATCTATCTTTCTTTAATCAAGTCCTAAGTCTTGAATATCTTATATACTTGATAAAGGTTTTAGATCAAGCTGGCTTAAAGATTTACATACCTCCATGAACAGTTATTCTCCCATGTATTTAATAAAGCCTTACATTTGACGTTAATTTCTTTTTCCCAGGTCACCCTTCATTTTTTTCCCTCTGATTGTATATTCAGCCTCCAGTTTTAGTAATCCATTCTGAAAATTTCATTATCACTGAAATTGCTAAGTAAGGAGCCGTAGCTGGTCAGTTCAGAGCACCAGAAAACATGACTCTAATTATATTCCTTATTGAGAACTCAATTTTTATATCAGAAAGACTGAACCGTGACTTCCGTGATACAGAACATTACAGTATTTACTGAACAACATTGCAAGATGGGAGGAGAAGGAGTTTAATTTAAAAATACCCATAAATAGGTAAATACCCTCACTTCATTGTTCATGTTTCTAAGGGATTTTTTTTAAATATTAGAATTAAAGCTAAAGTATCCCTTGAAACTTTTCTGGTTTTGGGACATTTATATGTGGCTATAGCATTCCAACTACCAGAGGAGTTTCCTTTCTTTGACTCTGTTAATTGAGCAACATTTGTGCAAAGGTAGCTGAGTAAATTAGTGACTTAGAGGACAAGGTAGGATTAGAGCACAGGGAGCTTACTGGGTCTCGTGCCGCTGGAGCTTTGTACTTCAGGAAGCAGTGGCCAGTCTCCTATTACCCCATAAGCCAGTCACCTCCTACAGGAACTAATTCTGCACAGACAAGAACTCTAAGGTCAATACAACCGAAAAAATTTAAAAATGATGATAAGAAGTGAACAACAACAGACACATTTTTGCAGGAGTTAAAACTTGGAAGATAGCTTAGCTTAGTTGATTTTTTGTTGTTGTTGTTGAGGATTTTAGCCAAAGTTAACTGCATATAGTAGCCAAAACTTCAACAGAAAATTTATGATTTCTGTGCCCTGACAAACCAAAGAACAGAATTTGAGGCAACTACTAACTGCTTAAAAGTGATGGGGGGCTGAGTGCTGTGGTGCACCCCTATAATCCTAGTGGCTCAGGAGGCTGAGGCAGGAGGATAGCAAATTCAAAGCCAGCCTCAACAAAAGCGAGACACTAAGCAACTCAGTGAGACCATTTCTAAATAAAATACAAAATAGGTTTGGGGATGTGGCTCATTGGCTGAGTGCCCTGAGTTCAATTCCCACCCCTCAAAGTGATGAGGGCTAAGAAAATGTGGAACTAGACAAACAAGACCAAAATTCTGTGTGCATACAGAGTCCGAATCTCTGCTTTCACCTCTGTGCTGTACGGGCTTCTGAGGAACTTAGCAAAGGACAGACTGGCTAAACCAAGGTCTGAGATGTAAAAATTTTAATTGAATTCTTATAGTTGCTTCCTAAAACAATTGGAAGAATACCAAAATTTAAAATTTTACAAATGAAATGAGAAGAATCCTAAACCATCATAATATAATGGTGCTGGAAACTTAACCTGAAATCAATCTTCCTATGCAGAAGCAAAAGTATTTCTCTCATTTGGAATAGAAGAGACAATCCTGAGACAATCTGTATGTTACAATTAGTAGACAAGTATTTTAGAAGCAACTATAAAAGTATGCAAGTACTTAAAAGAAATTACACTGATAATACATAAAAAGATAATATTAACTCAGAATTAAAATCTGTAAAAGGAACCAAATGGACATCATGAAAGTAAAAATAATGATGTCTGAAACATTAAAAACAGAAATTCCTAACAGATAATTCTGGAGTTGTAGGGGATGGCTGAGTGAGAAAGTGTGTGTGGCACAGGGCCTCAGGTTCAGTACCCAACATAAAAACAAACAAAACAAAAAACAAATAATAAAGATCAGAGGAAGCCAGCAAACTAAAGATAAATCAATAAATGAATAGAAAGAAAAAACATTTTAAAGCAGAAAAAACATTTACAGCTCCAGAATGGAACTGTATCAAAAGATTTCACATGTAAGAAAGGAAGTTTCAGGAGAATGAAAGAATGGGCAAGAAAACATATTTGAAGAAATAATATCCAGCATATTTCCAGTTCAGTAAAATGTTTTATTTAAAGATTCGTGACATTTTGCAATCATCAAACAAGATAAAGAAAATATGTCTAGGGCACTTTAGTAAAAACTACAAATGCTAACAATAGAAAGTAATAGAAAGCAAATAAAGAAATATAGAACATTATCTACAGAGGAATAATTTGAATTCATACTGATTTCTTGACAGAAAAACTGCAGGTAAAACATTGCAAACCATATATTAGGGGTAATATAAAAAGCCTCTAAATTCCATAATCAGCACACACAAATATCCTTCAAGACTGAAGATCCAATGAAGCATTTCAAATAGAAAAAAAAAAAATAGAGATAATTCATAATCAACAGACCCACATTTTAATAAACACTAAAGAAATTATTTAGGCTAACCAGGAATAAGATACAAAAACCTTGAGGAATATATGAAGAACATTGAATAATGTTAAATATCTAGGTAGAATTAAATTTTTTCTTTCCTCTTACTTTCTTTAAAATGTATAGAATGCCAAACATTGTATTATGGAGTTTATAATTTTACATACATGTGAGATACATATTTTATACATATCTATATAACATATTATATAAATGCATTATATATGTATAACACAAAAGAGGGCTAAAAGCTTTGTAAATTTTGTGTTCAACAGTATAATATTGGTATTAAATAGAAAAATTATGATGGCACATTGTAATCACTAAAGCAACAAATAAAGCTGAATATAAATGGTAAATCTTCAAAGGGCAAAATGGAAAACTACAGTGAATTCTAGTGATACAAAATATTCCAAAATATACAGAAAAGAAAGTGCCTAAAGATATAAGTGACAGAAAACAAATAGCAAAAGGAAATATCTAAATGACAAAACTATAGTTAATCCCACTGACTACTGATGGACTAAGAACTCTGTTTAATAGTCAGTGATCTTCAGAACGGATACAAAGGATGCACAGAAAAGCCCAACTGTTTATTACCCACATGGGATTTCCTGTAAATATGAAGACATGGGCGAGCCGAAAGCAAATCAGTGAAAACAGTTTTGTCATGTTTTGTGATGTTTCAGAAGGGCGTCAGTGGTATTGTCAACATCAGGGAAACTAGCTGCTAAAAGAAAAGTTATTTCCATATGTAAAGAGGGATATTTCTTTTTTCCTTTTTCTTTCTTTCTCTTTTCTTTTCCCTCCCTCCCTCCCTCCCTCCTTTCTTTCTTTCTTTCTTTCTTTCTTTCTTTCTTTCTTTCTTTCTTTCTTTCTTTCTTTCTTTCTTTCTTTCTTCTTTCTTTCTTTCTTTCTTTCTTTCTTTCTTTCTTTCTTTCTTTCTTTCTTTCTTTCTTTCTTTCTTTCTTTCTTTCTTTCTTTCTTTTGTGTGTGTGCGTGTAATGCTGGTTATTGAACCCAGGGCTTCACAAATGCTAGACAGGCACCCCCAACCCAGGGAGTATTTGATAACTATAAAATGTTCATTTTATCAGAAATAAATACCAGTATTCTGTGTCTAAGAACAGAACTTTAAGGCACACAAAGCAGAAACTGACAGTAATTTCACAATTACATTTAGAGAATTTAACAACTCTCTAGTCAGTTGATAGAACTCCTGGACAAAAAGAATCAACTGACAAATTATTTTAACAATATTGTCACTCAACTTGATTTAATTGACATTTATAGAACACTACATCAGTGACTATAGAAAACACATTATTTCCATGACTATGGTATGTCTCCCAAGACTGCTCACATGGGAGGATATCAATTAAATCCAAATAATGGGGAAAAATACCTAAATCTTATAGGGTATATTCTCTGCCCACAGGGATTTAAATTAAAAAATAAAAACTTTAATATTCCTAGAATGACTACAAGTTATCAAGTCAAACAATGCACTTCTAAATAAGTCCTGGGTCAAAGAAGAAATCACAAATGAAATTCACAATATTTCAAACTGCAAGACGATGATTCAATGTGTAATTTATGGGATACAGCTTAATTAGCAAGAAGATGAAAACTGAAGATTCAAATGCTCATATTAAAGATGAAATATAATGATCAGTGCTATTATTTGGATATGGCCTTCCCTCCAAAGTCTCAAGTGTTGGAAACTGGTCCTGAGTGTGGTGATTTTGGGAGGTGCTGGAATCTTCAAGAGGGCTGGGCCTAGTGGAAGGGCGTTAGGGGATTGGATCATGAACTTCCCTATTGCCACATGGGCAGGTTTCATAACAGTCTGGCTGGTTCCTCCTGCCCCTTTGCTTCATGTCTTGCCACAGGAGTTCTGTGGCATTGGCTCCCATCATATGATGCCATCTGCCATGTTGTGATGTGGCCTAGGGCCCCTCACCCAACACAACACTATGCCATTTGGACTTTTCAGCCCCCAGCCTCATGATCTAAATGAACCATGCTTTTTATATTACCCACCATCAAGCATTTTGTTATAGCAATGCATGCCAGATTAAGGCAATCACTCTACATCAGAGACAAAAGAGAAATCCAACAGAATAACAGGAATGCTAAATCCCATAAAGTCAAAAGAAGTAATTTGGTATTTGGGGAAAACGATTGCTCTTTAAATTTAGGCTTTTCATCTTCTCAGTGTTTCTTTTCTCTTCTTCCAAAAGAGTCTCAATTTTTTGTTAACTAGATAAATTTTGACTGAATATGCCTTCTTTTTCCACATCCTTCTAATCTCTCCACCATTCATCAATTAATCATGAGTCTTTGGTTGGTGGTCACTGAATATATAAGGCTAAAGAAATTCTTGGTCACTTTCAGTGCTCTTCTTGTTTTAGTATGTGTGGCAGAACTGATATCAGTACATATTTCCTGTAGAATTTTTGGAACATTAAAATTCAACAACTTGGAAGGACTGAGATAAGCTCTTCCTTCATGGGGCATCCCCTACCCAAGCCAAGTTTCACCCGAGGGAGTGCTACAAAAATGAGTATCTGTTCACAGACAGCCTTCAAATGAAGCTAAAACTCAGGCTCAAGACTTTTACATGTGGTTACCCAACTTAATCTTTTAAGCTACTCATCTGTTTGCCTGTCAATTCAAGATGAGGAAGAGAACTTGTGGAGTCTCCAAAGGCACTGTTGAAGCCTAGTGTAGGGACCAACCCAGATCTGACAAAGAAAAGCTCATTTCCAAGTTACAGACACCAGACACACTCATAGGGATGAAAATACTAAGGTTTCTATTTTTTACATCATGAATTTTATCAAGTTTATAATAGATTTGCCTCATCTAGCAATGCAAATTTCAAACAGTGATAGTGGGATCTAGAATAGATAAAATCTTAGTTTTAATCTCTACCTTTCCCTGCCATATAAACACAAATCCTGTGTGCCATATAAACACAAATCTCAAGTGATGCTCTCTTCACATTGATATTTGATGTGCATAATCAAGACACCATGGTACTGGTGGTCAATGTTTCTTTACATTATTTTATTTGGTAAGAAATGCAATGTATGCCATACCTGTGATTTAATTTGGCAATCATCATATAACAAACACATTTACATTCTAAAAAAGGCACTGGTGCTTTGAGAGTTTGTAGGAAAACAAATTAAATGTCTCATACATGCTAATTCTTAACATGTAAATTATGGTATTGAGCAATGGACACATTATTATTCTATGACCTATTATGGGAAGTCTTTCAGGAGGTTACTATCTTATCTGTTTGAGGGAAAGAGACAAAATAACTTAAGGGTTTTCAGGTTAATTTTTTGATCAGAAATAAATGAATTAATCATTGCTAATTTATAAAATAATTCTGTTGACATGTATCTCTCATACTGGCAAATTGTGTTTAGTTAAGAAGTCATGGGGATATCAGCAAAAGTAAGATTGTCTAGAAATAGTATTTGATAGTAAGGAATTCAGGGAGACTAGATTCCAGGTAGCAGCATGCAAGATGGTACCTGGACTTTGGACTAGAGTTCAGATACGGGCATAGAGCAGATGCAGGCAGTCCTCTATGGAAATGCATGAGTCAGGACAGAGCCGTAACCCGGCTTGACTGATTTCACCAGACTTTCTTTTTTGTTTCATTTTGTGCCCTGGATGTGCAGATCATTTTGAAGAATCTATAACTGAATGTTATTATCATAAAGGAGCATTTTTATTATTAAATTATTTCACATCCTCAGACATTAACATAAAAATGAGGTGGGCTGCCTGGGGAGGGAGTGCACAGTAGTTCATAGTCACTGTTGACATCAGGTTTTCTCTGTGAATGTTCTAAGGCTTCTACATTCATTGCTCAATCGTCTTTTTCTCAAACACAGACACACACTCAGACTAATATTTTAAGGGTAGATAATATTAGCCTACTACAATTTGAGATTAGGAAACTGAGATACAAAGAGTTTTAAAGGGAACTTGCTTTAGAGTGCACGGATACTAGATGGTAGAGTGGTATTTGCTCTTGGGCAGTTTAGTTCAGAGCCCTTAGTGACCACTGCAGAATAATCGGGGGAATATCCTTCACAAACTGAGTGCTGTCGTTCCTTGAAGAGTCTAGCACTAATATTCAGCTGCTGTATGCAATAAATCCAACCTCAGATTCCTCTGTTCAGAAAGCCTCCATTAATAGATAGTGAGTCCTAGGAGGAGCCCACTTCCACGTTGGCTTCCGGCTCCAAAAAGAAATCAGCTCCTTGAGCCAATGAACATCAGACACTTGAGAGTATAAAAGTCAATGATCCTGAACATCGTTATCCATGTATCATTTTCTAGATCTTTTGTGTATTTAGGTCTTATATTTCTGATTTTACTTTCATAGAAGAGCAAGAAATAAAAATAAATTTAAAGAGTTTCTTCTTGCAATGAACTCACAAAAATTTTCTGGAAAATGAAGCTGAGGATATTAACAACAATGATGGGTTTAATACCATTACCATTGGGTAATTTGTTTTATTCGTCCAATAATAAAAAATTAAAATATAAATATGATGATCTTATAAATGGAAATACTCATATAAGGTATTTGTGACAGTGGCATTAAACCATATGCATTGTTTTATTTGTGACTATTGTAAAGTTTTACAGATTAGTTCATGCTGACACTTTTTTTGAACAGAGAGAAAAAAATCTACCAGAAGTAAATAAAGATGAATTATGAGAGCACATATATTCATATGCCAGAAGTTATTTTCCAAAAATAAAAAATCCTCAGGACTTCCAAATGTGTGTTGTCTTAAATTGTCTTTGCTTTAACATGAAATAGTGGCTTATTTTGTTGGATATGTTTTATTTGCTCCAATTGAAAGACTGCAATTGGAAGATTTCAGATTGTAAGCGTGTTCTAAGAAAATAGAATAATTGTGCTCTTTCATGGATCCGAATGTATCTATACATCTTAAACCAGGGTAAACTACATAATTTGACAATCTGAAATTTGCCTGTTTTCGTTAGCATCCCTCAGAATCTTGTTAGCCACAGCAAGCCTCCTTGCTTTTGTACACATGAATCTCCTAATTGCTCATACACTTTTGAAGAAACTTCGGTTGCTACTTAGCATTGAAAATTATAGCCTGATAAGGGGGAAAAATCCTGATTGATAAAAGAAGTTTCTCCCGCATTGAAATAGCCACATGAGGGAGATATCAACTGAGGAACTGAAATGTCCAACGGATCCAAACTTTTCTTCCCAGGACTGCTCAGATGCTCTCTGTTCTACCATGGACTGGGATTCACCGGCTACCTTTGCTGTTATGTTACAGAATCTGTTTCCCCTTCCATTTCCTCTCTGGGCAGTCCTCTGGCTCAGCTCAATTAAAGGACACATCCATGCAGCCCAGGAATCGTAATGAAGTCAGCTGTCAGGCTCATACCTCGCAGCTGCCCCTCTGTGGGTAATCTGATGGCCACTTGTCAGCTGTTTCACCCAAACACAGACAAGGGGCCTCTGATGGCCTGCTTTATTCTAATCAATCTACATGGAGGCAGATGTTGAAATCCCAACAGGAAAAGGCACAATTTGATTTAGCATTCCGGACCGCCTGCTATTGATATATCAGGTCTTTCTCTGAATTGGGTATTCCCTTGCAACCATGAAACAGATGACTTTCTTTTTATTTGTTTTCCTTCCTGTCATTTAAAATAATGCTTTAGAATGATATTTGATAGTATAGAACATTGCTCTGTGAAACATACCAGGAGACAATAAATTACTTGGTCTCTCAATATAGAAAGAAACTCGGTGATTTAGATTTTTTAAAGAGATTGCTATAATTTTGCTAATACACTGAAGTGCACAAGAGGAATCCCACAGCCATTCATTCTTTTGTTTTCCCTACCAACCAGATGAATATTAGAAGAAAATAAATTGAGAAATTGCAAGATCAAAGTGTAAGATTTGATTAGAAAAAGAAGAGAATTGATACTGGTCATATTCTTGGTTTTCCTTTCTTTGGTCACAAAGATTTTAGTGAAGCTACTTGTTTTCTCAATGCAGCATTTTCTCTTTTGTTCGAGAAAAACTTAAATCAGTATATGTACTATTAAATGTACTCAAAACTTTTAAACATGAACCTTTGATCACAAGATTACTGATCGTCCCTGAACAGTTTTCTTCTTATTGCTGAGTTTTTGCAGTTTTCATTTCTAAGGTCTTTCTCAAAGTAGTAAATGATTCTTGATGATATTCAAATATCAAGTACATGAAAGTTATTATTTCTTAAGGAGATGACCATCAATTTCACTCAGGAGTCTGTGCAATTACTTAATTTCTGCTTAAAAGAAGGAATGGAAATACCCATGACTGCATATTTGGGGTTCCCTTACAATGATAATTAGCATGCTCCCCAACTCCAATACACCTCAGGCACTTTTTAGATTAATTTTGACTCATGTTATCAAAATTTAAAAGTTATTCTCTTCAGTGG
>PVHX01021416.1:0-28128 GCA_004024805.1 Geosciurus inauris
AGTTTTACTATTAAATATGGCCACTATAAATGCATAGTCCAATAATTTTATTCACTGTCAGTATTTAATAGCTTATTAATATCTTTTCACTTCTGATAATGAATTTTAATTTACATAAATTGTCTAATAGCTTTAATTTAAAAATGAAACAAATGAAATAAATTATGCTTTTAGGTAAACAAACAAATAAGTAAATACATGACTCAGCTGAAACTTTAAGATTTATTATTTAAATGTTTAAGTTCCTCCATAGGAACTGCACTTGGATATTTTTTTAATTCGTTCATTTAACAAATTTTTGAGAACCTACTATATGCTTAGTTCTGTGCTAACTCTGAAGGATACAAAGAAAGCTGTTCACTACTTTAATCTTATAGTTTAATGGGGAAAGATAGAACTTGATTAAATAAATTTGATCCTCATTAAAAAATAAAAATAAAAAATAAAAATCCAAGCTAAATAGCACAACCACTCTGGAGAGCAGTATGGAGATTCCTCAAAGTACTAGGAATAGAACCACCATAAGACCCAACTATACCATTCCTTGGTATATATACAAAAGATATAAAATCAGCATACTATAGTGATACAGACACACCAATGTTTATAGCAGCACAATTCACAATAGCCAAGTTATGGAACCAGCCCAGGTGCCTGTTAACAGATGAATGGATAAAGAAAATGTGGTACATATACAAAATGGAGTTTTACTCAGACATAAAGATTACTTTATGGCGTTTCCTCGTATATGGATGGAACTGGAAAACATCATGTTGAATGAAATAAGCCAGACTCAGAAAGTCAAGGGTTGAATTTTTTTTTCATATGTGGAAGCAAGAGGAAAATATGGGGGGGAAGGGAATGGGTCACTGAAAATTGAGGGAAGATGAGTGAGTAGAGAGAAGAGCTGATTTCCTCCTTTTCAGGAGGAAATGCAGACTGAATTTGGAAAAATTATGCTATGTATGTACATGAATATACCTCAGGGAATTCCACCTTTATGTATATCTATAAAGCACAAATTTAAAAAATAATAATAAATAATAGAAGGAAGAGCAGAGAAGTAGAGGAAGGAGAATAAGGAGAGAAAGGAAGGAAGCATAAGAGGAAGCACTGGGGCCAGAAATGGATGAAATTAAATTCCATGAATACATGAATATGTCAAATGTAATGCACTAATAAAAGTAAAAAAAAATCTAAGCTAAAAAGGAATCTTAAAACTCCTATGACTTCATGATTTTTCTGATCATAAATGTACCCACTGTCATGGTAAGACACTAGGGAAAATCAATTAAATATGAACAGGGAACTTACCTCTGAATAGTACAGAATATTCCCTGCTTTTAACTACACACTTAATAGTAAAGCATGAAATGACCAACCTTCTGAAACCTAATCCAAGACTTGTCAGCAATGATTTGGGCTCTTTCTAACCACTTTATCACCCTATTCAAGTCCAATGCATGCCATTGAGCACAGCAACAAAACCTCCAACCCCGTTATCCTGTGTAGCTTCTTGGAAGGAAAGTTCTGTAGCAGGCTCATGATCCAATGCTCAAGGATTAGACATCCCCTAGGTGACTCAAGACCCACAGACTCAAGGCCTGAGAGTAAGCTGATATACCAGAGGTAATACATTTTGTAATGTCACAATTAATTAATCTTGTAATGCCACAATCCCATCTTCTTTCAGTGGTTCCAAAATAGGATTTTCTTTATTTACGTATGGAGAAATAAATACTGAGTACCTATATAACATCTTAATCTATTTTATTACATAGCTTGATGCTACCAATTCATTCAGAGAAACCAGAGCTACACTTTCCAAATGTAAACAGTTTGAGAAATTATAGTCTGCCTTAATTCAAGTCCCTGGAGCATACTACCATGGTATAGAACTCCAGATATCCTGTCTAGCTCAGTGCTATAAGATGGTTAGAGCCCCTGAAAACGAGCACCCAGCACCACCCATCATGCTTGGATGATGGCCATGCCTCAATGCATGCTTTTTAATAATTATGCTTTCCTTAGCATCTGTCATTCTCAATGATGCTGCCTCCTATCATCTGCACTGTCACTTCATTTTAATCTTAATTGTGCCGCAGTTACTTACCAAAAAGATATTAGGGTCCACCAAGAGTGATTGCACAGGGCCACTTCTACCCAATCACAACAGAAGACACTGATCTTTCTTGGGTTCTCCTATGACAGAACTTTAATGCCGCAAAGCAATGATGCAATGATGGTTCTCATTATCAGTAAAGCATGTGCACTACCTGCTTAAATAATCATCTACATAAATAATCATCTAAAGCACAGGTCCCCAGACTAGTTTCAAGAATATGTGTGTATATATATATATATGAATATATATATATATTCATACATGTATACATATATATAAATATATATGAGTATATATGTGTAAAATATATATATATATGTATAAATATATAAATAAATAAAATAAGATAGCTGGGAGTTTGTTTCTCAACCATTGTGGCTAAAATCATTTTTTAAAGTGAAACAATATTCTATGAGGAATACATTTGATCACCCTTGGGTCTTAACCTGAGCATTTGGGGTTTCACCCAACTTCTTTTCTCTACAAAGAACACCATCAGTCCTTGTTAAAAATACCACACAGAAGTCATAAACACACAGAAGAGTCATTAAATGGTTTCCTGGCTGCTTAGTTTTTAAACATTTTATCCCAACTGCCTAGGTGTCATCATTTTTCTTAATGTGATAGATTGCAATACTGGATGTATTTGTCCCCTTGAATTGCTGCACAAAGCTGTGAGTACTATGCATCTTCAGCTTCCAAAGACAGTGCAAACCTCAAGTCTTATTTGTTTGTTTGTTTTAGTTTGTGTGGGTTGGCACTTGCTGAGCTACACTTTGGGAGGAAAAATCATGGTAATATTTGAAACTGTGAAGTTTCACATGTCCTCTAACCAAGTTGTTTCTCATAAATTTAGATTTGTTAAAGGCTTTTGGTTTACAACAGGAAATCTTTGTAGAGTGTTCACTAAAATATTGTTCTGTATTACAGGCCAAATACAATCTAGAGTAATCTAAATATTTCAGTAGTCAAAAGTTCTCACCATATTTAACAATTCAGTTCCTCTTCTCCAGTTCATTATTTTATATTGTGTGCATAAGAACAAGACCATGGTATTCTAGAAAAATTCTATACCTTTAAAAGAATAAAATTGCAAAATGTTAACTTAAAACTCTTCTGTTTATTCAATAAATGTTTATTGAGCATCTATGCAGTGGTTGGCTCTGGTAGATATGAGGGTGAGCAGGCATCAATTTGTGTTCAAGTAGCTGATGGTAAACACGAGTGTATAATGAAGGATTAGAGACGAAAAGACAAAACCAGGGATCGTATACAGAGGACATATAAAGAAGAAGAGGAAAGGTGATTTGGCAACTTTTCATAAAAGAGGTTTGCATTTAAGACTGCATAGTGGTAGTGGTTAAGAACAAGTGATTCTCCAAATAAGACATTCTGGATTGTGAGTTTGAATCTGGAGTCTGTTTTTAAATAGAAATGCAATTTGACTAGCCTATTGAAGGCTCAGATGTGTAAAAATAGTCAAACAAGATTGACAATGATAACTTCCCCACAGAGTTATTGTGAGGACGATATGACAGTATCCAAAATACAGATGTTTAGATTACCTAGAAATTCTCAATAAATATAGGTTATTGCAAATCTTAAAAGAAGACTAGTTTGTCAGGAAAAAGGAGTGAGGAAAGTCAAACTGTTTTTTCTTACATGGGAAGGAAACACTTTCCCAAACTATTTTCTTACTGATCTATTTGATGAAAATAAAGCAATAACTAATTTCAATGTTAGAAAAATATTGCCAAAGATTCTCTTTTACCCTTTTTTTTTTGTCTATTTCATTACAGATTGGTTCAAATTGGTTGATTGGGCACTAAAGGGAGGCTGCTGTGGGAATGAGAATATTGCACCAGGTTGGTGACAACAGCTTGTAGACTTACGGACTACTGTCAATTGAATGGCTTGATAGTGGTACAAACAATGGTTCTGGAATAAAAATAGAAATACAAGAGTCAAAATGATCTTGTTTTGCATTATATGCTAAATCTGTAGAAATTCTTGTCAGAAGGAAAAAGTTGCCTTTTGGGAAGATACCTTGGCAAGGCAATTTCAAAATCCTTACAAAAGCCCATATTTTTTTGACACAGTAATTCCTTTTGTAATCCATTTTAAGCAAACAATTAAAAATGTCACAGAAAGGATATATGTAAAAAGATGTTCATCATGACATCAATTATGGTGGCAAAACTGCTTTGGGAGTAACAAAATAAGTTGTGGTCCAAGAGGTTTTCAATGAGGTAGAAAAATATTCACATTAAAATATAAAATAAGAAGACACAATATAATCTAAACTGCTACAAATCCATGAAAGAAAGACTAGAAGGGGGCTGGGGCTGGGGCTCAGTGGTAGAGTGCTTGCCAAGCATGTGTGAGACACTGGGTTCCAACCTTAGCACCACATAACAATGAAACAAATCAAGGCATGCTGTTCATCTATAACTACAAAAAAAAAATTTTTTTAAATACAAGACTAGAAGGAAGTAAGTCAAAATATTAATAATGATTTTCTGTGGGTGGAGAGAAAAAGGTCATCTTATATTATCCCCTCTTTCATTACTTCCAAAATAGAAAACACATTGCTTTTAGAATCAAGCAAATAATTAAAAGATTGAAAAAAGGAAAGAAAAAATGCAATGTAGTTCCATGAAATCCTTTAGTGGAGGAACGTTCAAAGGAAGAATTTTAAGTGAGGGTTTCTCTTTGGCCATCCATCTCTATCCATCAAACTGTCATTGGTGGCCTTATACATCCTTTCTTAGCTCTGAGTCATGTAAAATAATTTGCTTTCCTGACAATGCATCCACTGTGTGGTGCCATCTTTTTTACATTTACTCATATCCTCATGTTCTGGCCTGGGAGGCTCTGAAAAATCTGTCCCCAGAGCATAGAATGCCTTTTCCAGCAGACTTGAGCTAGGAGCCTTTATTAGAAAAATGATGCTCCTTTTTTTGGTAACTGTGAATAAACTCTTTCTCAATTTGGCCACCAAAAAAAAAAAAAAAAAATTCTTGTGCTTTCTTTTTATACCTTCAGTCATGGTTAATAGAGAGGACTTTTCCCATGGCCGTATTTGAATTTTATGCATAAATGCATAGACTTTGAAAGTCAGCCTTAGGCCTTCAGGAAACTCCATATGTCAGCTTTCCATTTCAATCCTATATGCAGCTCAGGTAGAATATGTGCTGTCAAACTGCATGTGGCCTGAAGAATGATCACTAGGCTGTTTGGTTTCACTTTGTTTTGTTTTTATTATGCTGATAAACCTACGTTATTGACTATGATAGTCACGAAATTAAGCGAGAAGGTAAAAACAATGAAGAAAAATGCAAGCTCTGAATAAAACTGGTATTGTGAAGTAGAAAACACAGTTCATACCTTCAAACTGTTCATAATCTGCAGCCACACTAGTATGTTAGCTACTAGCTGTATGTAGCTATTAAGTGTTTGAAGTGTAGCAATTGCATATTTAGATGTTCTGTAAGTGTAAACCACACACATTTAAAAAGCTTTAGTACAAAGAAAAATCATGTGAAATAGCTCAGTGTAGTAATTGAAGAAGAATAGTTTGGATCTATTAAGTTAAATAGATTATTAAATTAATTTTTCATTACTTTTCCTTTTTTCTGTAGCTCTAGATAATTTTACATTACATATCATTACCTATGTTGATTACATTTGTGATTCATGTTCTGTTTCTACATAAAGACTGACCCACATGAAAATGATAAGGCAGAAATGATTAACAATATTGAAAAATATTCCTGAGCAGTGTTAAAATGAACATATAATGCTTTTATTAATTAACAACAAAGACTGTAAATACTGTTAGGTTGAAAGAAAAGGAAATATGCATGGACAAGGTGAGGGCAGGCTTGAAAAATGTGTCCAGAAATTCACTATGGTCCTTCATCTTAATGGCCCAATCCACTCTGGTGATTGTTTGATCTTGGTTCCTCTGGTTATGTTTTAGTCTAATTCCTAACTTTTTAAACATTAATTCAATGTCTTGAACTTCTATTCTACGTTATGATGCTGTCTGTCTGACTCACTTCTAAATTGAAGTGCATATATAAAAAAAATTGAATCACTTCAATGATTTTAAATCACTCTTCAATGTGCAAAGCAATTTAAAATTACTGGAGTGCTTCCAATTTTTATTAGTCCTTGAATTTGGAAGTGATCTAGGCTTTTCTGGGCATGTGCAATGCACTGTGACTTAAAATTATTAAGCTCTCATACACCCCCCCCCCGCCCTTATTTTTAAGAAGCTGATTTTACTTTGCAATGGAAACCATCAGGAGGGGATGGAATGGAAATGGCAGAGATAACTAAAAACATAGGGAAAAGCGCTTCCATTTAATAATGAGAACTATACTTTGTAATTAGATAGTGTCTTGCTCAAGGATCTCTAAGTGCTTCATAAACATTAGCTCATTCATCACAAAGACATGTTACAGAGGGGTTATTTCCAGTGTGGGAAGGTAGTGGTAGGGATGGGTAAAGCCGTTTAGATTGGCTTCAAACACTGAATTTGGTAATTTGAATGATGTGAGAGCTGTGCCTGGGACATTTATTTTTGTTGCTACTTCTTTTTTTTTTTTATTTTCCCAAGGAGAAGGAGGTAATGTTACACTGTCTGATCCATTTGCAAATGTCATAAAAAATTAACTTGGCAATGTAAAATCTGCTAAATAAATTGCTTATCCCAAATAAACTCCAGGAGCAAACATAAAGTGATTAGTTTCCTGATTTATTTACTTTAGCTAAACTTTAGGAGAAAATGCATAAACCTTTCTACCATTTTCTTTCAAGTTAATTCCTTCCTGTTTAGCAAATATGGACTCCACAGAACCCAAAACATTCATCTCTACGATGGTTTATCTGAAAATTTTCAAATCATAGACTTTCCTTCTGTTGTTATAATATGAGACGCTTTATCAATAAAAGAATCTTGTAGGTGTGGCTTAATGCTGAACCCAGAATAAGAAATTCTGTTTTTAAGGGTAGGCTAGGAAGAGGTTGCCTGCTTGCTCTTCCCTATGAGGCAATTGATTATTGAGACTCACAACACCAAGCTAAGCACTGAAAAGAATGATAGTGATTCTCATGATGAGGCCTCTAACCAAACTGATTTGTTTGGAAGGGAAGATTTCAAGTGGGCTCACTATATGGTAACACACTGGAAGGGCTTTCAATAATCTACATCCTGGAGATTTGAGTAATAGTCTCTATAAAACATCATGTGTTTTGATGATGACAAAACTCTCTCACCTAATGGAATCTATCCCACTGGTAGTACGTCTCACACAAGAATAATGTGACTTTCCCAGTAGCATTGATGGAATCCTTGGCAAAGGCCATGCGTTTCTCTGTTATAAGCAAACAAGCAACATCAACAAGTAGAAAATAGGAAAAAGAAAGTGGTTGAGGGCCCACCCCTACGAAAGACCAGAAGAAATAAAGAGCAGGTCAAATGAAGTGACCTCCACAAAGATGACGGTATAATTGTCCACAGTCGCTTGCTTTAGACCAAATACAAAAATCGTACATTTGAATTCAGAATTTTAGTTCCAGTTCCTGCAAAGAATTAGAGTTTGTTCTTCCAAATTTACAGTGGCAAATTTCTGAAGAAACACAGGGTCACATCTCTTTCACCCGATTCAGTCATATCTTAACAAAGGTGATCTTGAAACAAAACCTAATGTGAAATATGTGTGCATTGTGTGTGCAGTTTTTTTTTCTCTTTCAAATCTCATTTTGAACACTATGACCCATAGGCGGAAATAGAATTTACAATAATGCCAAGGATTAAAAGGAATGAGCTTCTTGTTTAGAAAATTAGCTAATCAATATGCCAAGCTTATTTTTAAAAATGCTTTAATTTTTTAAAATACAGCATGTCCGCTCCAGCTTCCTGTATTTGACTCTGATAATAAAACTTTCTGTATGACTAATGCAGTTTAGCTAAACAAATTAGAGACCTGCACCATGTATGCTGAGGAGAAAGTTTCCATCAGCCATCATGATGCTCTCTCTCTTCCTGGTCAGCAAATAATAGCCGTGAACCAGGCCAGGCCAGACCAGCGAGGTTTGCATTTCTGTGAGAGAGAGAGAGAGAAAATGAGAGAGAGAGAGAGAGAAGAAGCCATGAGCAAAGGCCACAGGAGATGCAGGACCATAATTTCTTCACCCAGTGACACTAGGGTGCTAGGAACAGAGAATGGGAAACTGCAATGAGTACCTCGCCTATCTTCTTGGTTGCAAAGTGCCCCCTTTTAGACTTAAGCTAACAGGAGGTGAATGTCAGAGAGAATCCTGAGAAACAGATGAGGGATACAAGGAAGAACTTCCTTTTCTGGTCTCTCTCAGGTCTCTATGGCCTTTAACTACAAACCATGGGGTGGGTTATAAACTGAAATGCATAAACCACCCCAATGCAAAAATAAATAAATAAATAAATAAGCAAGCTGTTGAATTCCTGGTCCTCAGTAACTCTGAATGTGACTTTAACTGGACATAGGGTGAAGGCAGATAGAATTAGTTCAGATGAGGAGTCCTGTCTGTCTCATAAAATGGAAGATGTTGCAAAGACAGATACCTAGAAGAAGGTCACGTGACAGCAGAGGTAGAAACTGGAGTGACACAGCTACAAGAAAAGGAACACCAAGAACTGCCAGCTACCCACCAGGAAGAAGCATGGAAGGATTCAGTCTGGAGTCTTTGGAGGGAGCTTGGCCTTTCTAGCATCTTGATTTTAGACTTCCAGTCTCCAAAACTGTGATCTGCTCTTTTAAGTTTAGTTCTTCGTTGTAGCAGCCCTAAAGAGCTAACACAGAGCTTGATTCCAACCAGTAGGAATTACTGAATTTTTTGAAAGTTGCCTGATGTTTGAGAGACTGAGTACAAATAACTGTGACTGAACTGGAAATGAGACCTGAGGTTTAGCAGTGATTTTGCCAGAAACTAGCTCTGTGAATCTAATCAAATGAGTGTCCCTCCCAGACTTCTGTAAAATATTTCTATTTTTCTTTCCGATACCATTGTTTAATGGTTTGTGAGTCATGAGTTGAAGAAGATCACATTGGGGAGGGCTTGGAAAGGAGGAAATCAGTTCAAGTTCTTCCTACATTCAAGTCAAGTGGGCAGATTGGAAGTAGGAGAGAGGATGTTTGATGTGGCTGCTTATTTAGTCTCCATCTCATTCTCGAGGCCTGTGGATGACATCTGCTTTTCCACATTACCCATGTCCCTAAGCACCTGGTCTGTATTCAACGAATGTTCATTAGTGTAGCACCCTTTAAAACAGCATTGTGTTAATTCTCTCTCTGTCCCTGGAATGATGTATTTGTTTTCCATAGGGTAAGGAGAAAGTTCCAACTAAAAGACATAAAGGACTTTTTCCTGAGGTCCACTGGAGAAATGTGGACTAAAAGACAAAGATAAACAAAAGCGTAATCGTTTGTTTGTTTGTTTGTTTTGTTTTTGGTACCAGGGATTGAATTCAGGGGTATTCCACAGCGTAATTGTAAAGAAGAACTACAGGTACCTGGACATATTATCACAGGGTAAAGATTTTCAGGATCTTCATTTATAGTACGAAATCTGATTCTTTAAATTGAATTTTGCTTACCTGGGACCCACAAAAGACTTTATGATTTTGTCTATTTGATACAATATTCTAGTAAAATTTCATAACAACTCATATCTTAATTAAATAGATCTAGAGCCCTTCAATAAGTCTGCTACTTCTCAAACTTAATCTAGCCTTAGCAGGTTCATTTATAGCAAGTAGTCATCTTTGTATTTTGCTGCTTGTTCCAATACCCCCTAATCACAATGTATGCTTGTCCTCAGAGCCATTTCATTGTGATTCTGTGACTTTCTCTAATATGAAGTCAGAAAAGGAAGTGTCTGCTTCCTTCTTATCCTGATAGATGTCAACAAAGATTCAGTGTCTCCCAGGAGCTTTTTGAATGAAAGAGAGAACTGCTTGAAACCTCCAGTCCCTTGGATGGTTTAGGACAAGTTCAAGTTCTGTAGCCTGGCAAAGCATTTTGAAGAGGAAGGCAGCTTAGTTCAAGGTACCATGCCCCTAATCTAATGAGTTCTTCTCCCTGGCTTCTATAAAATACTTCTGTTTTTCCTTCTAATACCATTGTTTAATTGTGCATCAGGAGCTAAAGTAGATCACATTTGAGGAGGGCTTGGAAAGGAGGAAATCAGGTCAAGTTCTTCCTATTTCCAAGTTAAGTGGGCAGATTGGAAGTAGAAGAGAGAATGTTTGATGTGGCTGCTTATTTAGTCTCTATCTCATTCTTGAGGCCTGAAGATGACATCTGCTTTTCCGTATCACCCATGTTCCTAAGCACATGGTCTACATTCAAAAAATGTTCATTGGTGTAGCATCCTTTAAAACTGCATTGTGAAAAAAAACAAACACATTGTGTTCATTCTCTCGTGTCTCTGGTTTCTGCATGTTGGCCTAAGGTTGACACGGTGGCTCTCCTTACAGCTTTGAGGAGCGGTGGACAGGTGATGATACTATTTGATCAACAAAGTGGAGGACTGGCAAGTTTCAGCAAGGATGCCAGCCTGCCAGCAAACCTGGCTCATCCACGGTTAACAAACATGGCTCAAATTCCTACTAAAGGTCAACTGGCTCAGTTTCATTCTACAAGGGACAAAACTTGGATCCAGAGAGCCTATCGCTTGTTTGAAAGTGTATCTTTAATACCTTGATTAACTTTGAGCTGTTCTCCATACTTTTTTATTATTATAATCTTTCTTCTTTTTCCTCTTGATAAAGATTGCAGAAATATTTGGACTCCCGGTAATTATAAAGATGGAGGAATTTTCTACAAATCCATAAAAGTCAGAAATATAATAGGATTTTTGTATTTCTTATAGAATAAATGTTTGAGGAATAGTAAGATGACTTTTACTATTAACTGAAAATTCATTACTAGCTCTGATTTTTTTAACATTTCTAAATCATTTCCAACCACCGCATTCTTTTATCCCATCCTATTTCATCCTCCATCATTACATTTCAAGAGAATACTCTGTCCAAATTATTTAAATTGATTTATGTCTTATAAAATGGAAACGAGATTTTATTTTCATTACTATTCAAATTGTTCACTTAGGCCCTAGATTAATTTATATTATTATTTTCTTTGGAGATATCTAGTATTGTTTTTATACTTAATGCATTCTTATAATATTCATTTTTAAAATGGCATAATCATACCCACTTAAGTTGTTTCTTCTCCACTCTTAAGAGAATGTAGATTCCCTTCCCCATACACAGTTTGGAGTTCTGATGCTATAATATGCTATAAGACTCCACATTTTAATAATTGAATGTGTGATCTACTGAATATTTTTTCTTCCCCTCTTCCCCTTATTTCTTTTATAATTATATCAAAATAAATTCCACTGCATGTATAACTAAAAAGAACCAATAAAAAAAGATTGTATCCCTCAAAATTCATGTGTTGAATTCTAATCCTCAATGTAATAGTATTTAGAAGTTGAGCCCCTGGGGGTAATTAAGTCATAAGGGTAGAGCCCTCATGAACGAGATTTGTCCTTACTAGAAGAAATAGGGAACATGAGGATACAGACCACATGAGGATACAGTTGGAAGTGGTTAGCTGCAAGCCAGGAAGCTGACTCTCGCCAGATCCCAAATCTCTGTGCCTTGATCTTGGACTTCCTGCACTCCAGAACTGTGATAAATAAATGCTTATTGCTTAAGCCACAAATCTATATTTCTGTTATTGCAACCTGAACTAATATTCAACCCCAATGATACTTTTTTTTTGTACGGATGATATGACATGGTTTTACTCTCTCAGAGCATTTTGGAGGACCAAAATGATCTCCCCTCACCTCCCTCTCATATTTAGTGTGGTATTGAATCCCAGTCTAACAAAACAATATATTGTGCATTTTTCCTTAGATTCGCTGAAAACATGAATCAGATGAAATGACTCACTTTGGACCCTGTGCTAGGACCCTCACTCACTTCTTTCACAAATGACTTATGAACATTAATGAAAATGTGAAATTGCTGACATAGGCAGCACTTCCAGGAATTATCTTAATGAAGACATACAGTACCAAGAAGGGTTAATATTATTTGAAAGTAAAAGCTTTCATGCCAATAGCAGGACCACTGTACATGCATTGCTGGGTCAGCACTATAATGAGGAAAATTGCCTCCAGTGTGCTTGTTTGGCAATGCTATTATCATACACCCCACCCCCGCTTAACAAGAGTAAACTACTTGGAGATGTCCCCATTTATTCTTCTTGTTTCCACTCACCCCTGATCCCACCAAGGCCATGCAAGTCTAGCATTTCAATGACTAAATGAGCTACTTTATCATCTGGTTCATCCTGAAGTCTTTTACATATTTTTCTTGACCTCTAACCTGCAGACTATTATTTTGACAGCTATCATTAATGCTGTGTCCTGAGTAGCCACCCATTGACAAAGATGGATGGCGAAAGAGCTGAGCAGTTGAAAGAAATGGACACCCACTTTCATCTTCCTCTTGATTAAATCTAAACCAAAGCTATTGCGCACAGAGCATCCTGTGGCAGAGTTGGAACACAGTAACAGATTTTAGTGGGATACCCCATTCAGAAAACCAAAAAAGAATTCAACTGTGAAACAAATCACATAAACTAAACATCTAGAACTCCACACATTTGATAAATTAGGACTATCCAAGTATGAAATTGAATGAATCAATATGTGATGAGAATTAAAATCCTTCATAGTGCTGTATTGAAGAGGAGACTTGCTGGTATATTTAACAAAGAGAATCCCAGCTTCAAGAGATGTGTTAAACTAACATAGTTGGCTGCAAACTTTTATTATGCATCCTTTAAGTGCAGACTCCCATTTGAGAGGTCCTGTTGGTCTGCTGTGATCATTTATATGGAACACCATGGTCTGTGGTTGTTCTGTAATTGTGAAGTCATTATCAGCTTTGGACCTACACAGTTTAATTGCCTTTCTCCTCAGGAATGACTATGACCGAATTTGGTGACTTGACATTATAGGGAAAGCATCTAGTGAACACAGTAGTGATAGCATCCCAGAACCCAGTAAGCTTCACATTGATAAAGAAGTTGTCTAGCATGTTAAATCTTGATAAGGTAAAAGTGAAAACCAACTGTGGAGCCTAGGGTAATAAAAGTAAAATTGCTACAGAAGGATGTATGATATTGATAAGAAACTATAGTTGAAATTGGGATGTTAATTTGCTCAAAAATGTAGCCATGAAATAAAATAAATGAAGAATAAATATCTTGGGATTGGGAAACAGGAGGAGGAAAATAAAATATCATATACTGTATTCAGGGAATGAAACCTCTAGACTAGAAAAATCACAGGGCTAACTGCTCCTAAATGCTTTTCTTTTCCTAACACTATCAAGACTTTGGTAATTTAGTGTTTCTTAACCCTTCCCCACCCAATTCAAATACAGACCATGAAATGGAAATTTATGTATGGATGGTCATGAAATCACTATGATGTTCTTTCATGTCTTGTAGATAAGTATTTGTCTAGAATGGTCTGGATATGTTTTCTAAAACCTTGGAAGATGGAAAAAACTGGCTCTTGAGATAACATCTGGTTATCTCAATTATTCTATACTTCCAAACACATTTCTTGGAAAACTCCTTACAATATGAAATGTTAAATTAATTTAATGCTAACCTCTATTTGCTGATTCCAAGGGGAAAACCCTTAAGCATGAATGTCTCAAGAGTACTTCCTCCCCGATTCAAGTTACTCACAATTATTCAGACAAGGGGGGGGGGGGCATTGCCATGTAACAGTCATACTTTTTTCTTTTTAGGACAACATCCTCTGATATTTGGCACATCTTTCAACCAGCAAAAAGCACAATAGATCCTCCACATATTCTGGATTCTATCGTATGTTATTTTTAAAATATCTCCTCAAAGACCTTGCTTATAATGAGAAAAGACTGATGTCCTTTTCCCTTCTCTCTGTTAAGGTGAAAATATGGGTAAATAAGCAAATAAGTCTAGTTTGTCTTTCAGAGGCTGCTAATTAAGTTTGAGAAAAATACAAAAATTCAACTTTGTGATTCTTAGAACTCTGAACAATCAGATATAATTATTGATTGGCTTTTTTAGCTTTGCATTACTACAAACTCAACCTATTCTCTGGTTCTCTTCTAAGTATTCACTCAGACAAGCACTTAGACATAGGATAACTATAGATTCCAGAGGGGAAAAAAAATTCTTAGAAGAGACCAGGAAGAAAAAGGAATCTACTCATACAAATATTTCTGGCACTTTTGGAGAACACTTTCTCTAAGCTTACACAAACAGGTAAACTTTCAATGAACATGTTGGGATAAACTTTTCAGCATACACATATTTTAAAAACAGTGCAGGGAGATCAGAGTAGAAAGCAAAAATTTAGAAAAAAGATTTTTGTTTCAGAAAACAAATATTTAGATTGAGATAACTTTTCTTTCCAAGTTTGTAGCTTTTTTTCCAAAAGAAAAAATACTCAAAAAATTTGTGAAAAATATAAGAACTGAGGATATGTTGGTAAAATACAGTGTGATGGTGATGGCGATGGTGGCAGTGAGGTTTTTTTTTTTTTTTTAATGGACACAATGTCTTTATTTTATTGCTCTGTATGTGGTGCTGAGGATCGAACCCAGGGCCTCATGCATGCGAGGCAAGTGTTCTACCACTGAGCCACAATCCCAGCCCCTGGCAGTGAGTTTTTAAAAGCCAGGCTAACGGACAAATTTTTAAACTCAACAGAGTACAAATATTTGATATTATCTCTGTTAGTTCTCTAGGACTGCTGTAACAAAATACCATAGACTGTGTAGCTTGAAGAACAGAAATTCATTTTCCTACAGTTTAGAAGTATCAACTGGATTGGCTCTCTCTCCTTGACTTGAATTCATCTTCTGATGAATTCTCCTGGTCCTTCTGCTATGTGTGTCTGTATCCTAATTTCCTCCTTTTCTAAAGACACCAGTCTTTTTGAATTAGGGCCTGTCCCAAAGACCTCATTTATCCATAGTTCCTTTTTTAAACCTTATCTCCAAATACTGTCACATTCTCAAGTGTTTCAGATCAGGTTAGAACTTCAACATATAAATTTGGGAAAGACACAGTCAGCCTATAACAAGGCCTAAGCTGTGGCATGAGTTTGGGGGTTACATGATAGAAACATATTTTACTAATAAATAAGAAACACTTTATAAGTAGTAAATAAGAAAACTTTATAACTAGAGACTGATCCAAATTAAACAAAAAAAAAGGCTGCTTCAGTAATTTATCATTTGGTTTTGTAATTTACCTATGTTCACTTGGATTAAAAAACAATGTGCTTCCAATAAAAGAGTCAAATCCCCTTATATTCATCTCTCATGAAATGATCCAGGGTTTAAGGGTAACCAGAGCTCTCCACTGGAATTCTCATCCTCTTCATCCTCTTCATCATCCTCATCATGAAAAAGCTAAGTTATTAGCTTGCTCATGTCAGACATTGTGATGCACACTTTACAATTACTATTTGGCTTCACCTTTATGATGATGTGACAAGTTGAGTACAACTGCCATTTCTTATTATAGGTAAGAAAAGTAAGGGAGTAAAATTATTGCATGAAGACATAATTCATGTAAATGCTGGAGGTTGAGTAGAGCTCATTCATGTGTGAGCCTGGAATTTCTGTGCATGACTACTTCTCATGACTGATATGACAGATAAAGAAAGCAAAACCTATATCAGCAATAAAAACTAGAGGCCTTGACATATACACACAGTAGAAACTTCTAAGAATATCTGCAAGATAAAGACTGCACTGGAGGAAATCCTATTCCATAGCAGCATGTGGCCAAAAACAGAGAGAAAGGGATCCAAGGAGGGCATTGCCAATATTTCCTGGAATAAAGGAGAGCTGCAAGAGTGGGTGGATCCAGCATGAGATGGAGCTTATCAGCATGCTCACTGCCATTATGGATGATCAAAGATAGAAAAGAAGGAAAAGGAAGGTAGAAAAGAGGTTTTAAAGAGGACAAAAGCATGAAATAATATGGAAGACAACTAAATTTGCAAAATACTAAACTCACTGTGAGTGGTTTAATCTCTCAAGGTTCTAAGCTGGCATAAAGAGACAAAACTCCAACTGTGGAACTCAAAAATCTTAACACCAAAATAACAAAAAACCCAATCAATAAATTGGCTAAGGAACTGAATAGACAACTTCTCTGAAGAAGAAATACAATCAATCAACAAATATATGAAAAAAATGTTCAGCATCTCTAGAACTTAGAGAAATGCAAATCAAAAATACTCTAAGATTTCATCTCACTCCAGTCAGAATGGCAGTTATCAAGAATACAAACAAAACTAAGTGTTGGCGAGGATGTGAGGGAAAAGGCACACTCATAACATTGCCAGTGGGACTTCAAATTGGTGCAACCAATCTGGAAAGCAGTATGGAGATTCCTTAGAAAACTTGGAATGGAACCACCATTTGACCCAGCTTATCCCACTCCTCGGTCTATACCCTAAAGACTTGAAAACAGCATACTACAATAATGCAGCCACTTCAGTGTTTATAGCAGCACAATTCACAATTGCTAAACTGTGGAAACAACCTAGATGCCCTTGAATAGATGAATGGATAAAGAAACTGTGGTATATATACATAATGGACTATTACTCAGCATTAAAAGAGATTAAAATTATGGCATTTGCAGGTAGATGGATGGAGTTAGAGAATATCATGCTAAGTGAAGTAAGCCAATCCCAAAAATCCAAAGGCTGAATGTTTTCTCTGATAAGTGGATGCTTATCCATAATGGGGGTGGAGGTGGGAAGCATGAGAGAAATGGAGGAATTTTGGATAGGGCAAAGCGGGGACTAAGGGAGGAGACATGGAAGTAGGAAAGGTGGTGGAATGAGATGGACATCATTACCCTAGGTACATGTATGAAGACACAAATGGTGTGACTCTACCTGTGTACAACTAGAGAAATGAAAAGTTGTGCTCCACATGTGTACTGTGAATTAAAATGCATTGTTTTAAATAATAATAATAATAATAATAATAATAAAATAAATAAAAAATCCAATGCGGACTTATTGAAATGAAAAAAAAATGGCACCAACCTCAATATCCCAAACAGGAGACTATATTTTGAAAAAGCATCACATATTTCACATATTCACTGGAAGACAGAGCAAATATTTAAAAGTATGATTTTCAAGATTATTTGTAAACATTGAGATTCCTCAAAATAATTGTTTAGGTGAAATATTAATAACAACAGGTATTCTGATACTATAGGATTCTAAGCTTACAAATGAAATGCTAGTACATTTATTAACAGAAAAGAGATTGAAAAACATGCACAATGAGGGCTGGGGTCATGGCGCAGTGGTAGCGTGCTCGCCTAGCACGTGGGAGGCACTGGGTTCGATCCTCAGCACCACATAAAAATAAAATAAAGCTATTGTGTCCACCTACAACTAAAAAATAAATATTTAAAAAAATAGAAAAGCATGCACAATGAAATAGTACTGTCTGCTGTGGTGGTCGTCAGGGTAAACTTTGTCTTACTTTTCTGCTGTTTTATACATGTCACATAAAAATATGTTATGATGAAAATGACACTATTTTCAAAACTCAAGAAGAGAAAATTGAAGATAGTTCACAGCAAATGGGCTTCTTAAAACTAGAAGAGGAAACTTGCCTCCAAATAAGAGAAGTCAACTCTGCCACTGGATAGCTTACGGCAGTCTTTCAAGAGAAAAGAGAAGAAGAGGGAGAATGCCACACACCTAGGAGGCTCCAGCAAAAGCAGAAGAGGTAAACTCAAGTTGGTGTGATTCTTGGGAAGAAAGTAGTGAATCCTGTTAATGTGGTACTTGAAAGTGTAAATAATTACTACAGTGAAACTCCAGCGGGTTGAAAATGGCCACTACTTCAACCCAAAGGCTCTCAACTCCTAGCAGAACAAAATCAACTGGGGAACTATGTAAAAGTATCGATCCCCTTGCCAGGCACAGTGGCGCATGCCTGTAATCCCAGTGGCTTGGGAATCTTAGGCAGGAGGATCGCAAGTTCCAAGCCAGCCTTAGCAAAAGCAAGGTGCCAAGCAACTCAGTGAGACCTTGCCTCTAAACAAAATACAAAATACGGCTGGGGATGTGACTCAGTGGTTGAGTGCCCCTGATCCCCACTGGGCACAGTGGAGCACACCTGTAATTCAGTGACTTGGGAGGCTGAGGCAGGAGGATCAGAAGTTCAAGGACAACCTCAACAACTTAGCAAGTCTCTAAGCAACTTATCAAGACCCTGTCTCAAAATAAAAACTTGAAAGGGCTGTGGATGTGGCTCAGTAGTTAAGTGTCCCTGGGTTCAATACCCGGTACCAAAAAAAAAAAAAAAAAAGGACTGATTCCTGATTCTCCAGACCATCACAGAACAATTAAATCAGATTCTTTGGTGTGGGAACCAAGCAGTGTCCTCCGCCCCAAGGTTCTGCAACCTCAACCTCAGATATAATGTGCAACCAAGATTAAAGAGAACTGATCTAACTTTAAACAAGCATCTTGTTAAACAGTGGGAATGTAAGTACTTTCATCCTTGATACACTCTTGGTTTAGAAAGAAGTACTTAAAATATTGAATGCATATGCCTCAGTGTGAATCCTCTCATGATAAGGAACATTTACCTTCCATTTACCTTCCTTTACTAGGAATGACAAACTGCTATCCAAGTCATCATCAACCACTTAGGGTCACACCAGAACTAAATATACACAAATGCCATTTACAGGTGATTACAAGAAGGAAGTGAAGAGCTGATACTGGGAGTACACTTCCTCTCTGGAGTAAGTAGTATCTTCCAGTCCTCACAGGGCTTTGCACTTCTCTGCTCTCTGCTTCCAAAGGCCCTGCCAGTAGCCAGTGCTGTCCTTGTGTGCATACAGCCCCTTCTAGGCCTGGTATTGCTTCCCACGGGGACTGTGCCTTGTTTATCTTATTACCATCAGCATCTGGCATACAGTAGAAGTTTAAGAAGTGTTTGTTGATTGGATAAAGAGATAAAGTGTCAGGCATTATTATTTCTATCATATTTCTTTCAGTTCTCTGACTCTAGAATTTATGGTAACACTTTTTTTTTTTGGTACTGGGGATTGAACTCAGGGGCACTTGACCATTGAGCCACATCCCCAGCCCTATTTTGTGATTTATGTAGAGACAGGGTCTCACTGAGTTGCTTAGCACCTCACCATTGCTGAAGCTGGCTTTGAACTCGCGATTCTCCTGTCTCAGCCTCCCAAAGTGCTGGGATTACAGGCTTGCACCACCGCGTCCAGCTGGGAACACTTTTTAATCTTTCATTTTCTCTACACTTTTATGAATTTTCTCCATACTTTTTATTTTTATGTTGTTTGATAACAACCAGGTTGCATTACAAAAGATTGCAAACAATTCTTTAGAACACATGACAATATTGTCCTCACGTAGGTGTAAGCATTTCAAAGGTTACCAATAGTATTTAGCAGTGTATATGGTAAGCTCTATTGTTTTCAATTTGCTTCAAAGTCTGTGAGGTAGTAAGTATCAAGTTATTTATGTAGACCAGTTTAGACTATCTGGGGGTAAAAATAACTGGGATAAACCAATTTAACATTCACAGGTAGATGACCCATAGATCATGTGGCCTGGACTTCCTCAATTAAAGAGAACATTTCTGGAAGCAAATGGCTTTGGCAAGGACAAATCCAATGTGTTCTGGGATGACCATGCTCACTCTTCCTTGAAACCATCCATCCTCAAGGATGTCAGCTGAAGTTCAAACATTCCAGTACCCTTGTGGATTAAACTAATTCCATGGAACTTTAAAGATGAAGACATGGCACAACCCATGTGCCAGGTGGACAATGGATACTTTTACACTAGAGGTCATCTAGCAGAAATTGCCTGCTCAAGGAATAATATGCTATCCCAGAAAACATCTGCAATCTTTAGTTAGATACACTATGCAATGCTGATTTAAGATACTGGGTATTAGAAAGAGAAGGCACTATGACTTATTTTAAAACCATAGCAACTGTAATTAATCATTGCAATGAACAAAATATGAAATGAATTTTAAGAGATGCTACATGGCCTGCCTGTATAAACAGGACATATTAGGACAAGAATTAAAATATTTACCATAGAATATTTTGTGCTTATGCCATTGAAATAATTAATTGAAGTTTCATTTTTGAAAAGCTTTGGTGAGAGGAAAATTGCATGTGTCTGTTTCACATATTCTGCTTCTTTTCCTGTATTCAGTTGCTTTTCTTCCTCTATAAATCTTAATGTAACTGAGTTGGAGTTAAGATCTTAAAACTTGAGATCAAAAAAAAAAAAAAAAAGAAAAGAAAACAATATCCTATAATCTTTGTTTTGGCTTCTTCTCCACCAAACAACTCAAATTATATTGCTAATGTCATTACTGATATTGGATAACAGTAAAAGCTTTATTATAGCTTGCATATCAATCCAGAAGAGGAAAGACCTAATGCAGTCATATTTCAGAGGATGTTACTATGGATATCAATCTACATATCCATCTTTCTATAGTAACAGCAAGTTTCTGTGATTCTTCATTAAAATCATTAATTTTTATTGAAAGAGTCGCTATTATTCCTTGAAATATAATGAGGACTATTCATACCATAGAACTGTTATATGTCTTACTCTGTGTTCAGCGAACTGCTTGCTGCATATTATAACATTCTATACCTCACAGAAAGCAAGTGAAAAAATTGCTAAATTTTTTTTAAATGTCCCCAGATACCCAGAGACATATAAATGCTTGGGAGCACCTTACTCCTGGAAATTAGGTAGACATTTTGCAAATAATTACAGAAAGATTTATATATTTTTTGCAAGCTGTTAACAATAAAAATTGAGACAGAATAAGCAGAAAGGGGTTTTTGTTCCATAGTTCAAATCTGAATATAATCTCTTGTACCTTCCCAATACCATAGTTCAGGAGCCTTTTGTTCAAATAAAAATGTAGCAGATCATAGATGAAAAAGGAAGGCTCAATACTGAAAGTTGCTTCTAGCTTGAGGGAGGAAGTGAACAAAACACAGTCATTTATCAGAACCTGTCAATTCCTCAATGAATTTGTGACCTTATTTGGGGTATTGTGACCTCTCTTAAAATAAGGTTTTAAGAGCCCATAATCTATATGAAGAAAATCTAGTAATAGTCTTAGTTATCCACAGTGTATTACACTTTCTTTTAACTACTAACTTAAGAACAAATTCAAAGGGACATGGTCTTGGTTGTCATGTAGTACAAGTCTCCAACTCCAATGTTTTCTTATGAAAATTCTCAAAACTACAGAAAACATGAAATAATTATGCAGTGAATATCCTATGTGGGAATCTTTTTTTATAACATGAGAAAGGTCTTTCTGTAACTTTGATGTAACCAATATCATTGAAGTAGAAAATTTTATGTCCACATATATAGCTTATTAAATCTGGAAATTAGGCAAAGAAATACTTAGAAGATGATGAAGATTAGTTAATTAGTAAAACTGTAGTTTAATGGTGAATAGATTTTTATGATTTTTAGAATTGCTCAAATATTACTTAAATACAAACTCCCCCCACATTTTTTTTTCTGCTACTGGGAATTGAACTCAGGGGTGCTTGACCACTTACTGTCATCTCCATCCAGACCTTTTTATTTTTTATTTTGAAGCAGAGTCTCACTAAGTTGCTGAGGATCTCACTAAATTGCAGAGGCTGTCTTCAAACTCACAATCCTCCTCCTTCAACCTCCCAAGTCACTGGGATTGCAATTTAATATAGCATTCATTTGAAACCAACCATTACTGATATTGCATGTAAGAAACAATAACATTTTTAGATTTCATCAAATTGTGATAAAATGTGGACAGAAGATTGGCAATGGATGCAGCAACACAATGCTGCTTTAATGCAGTGTTTCCACAGTGTGGGAGGGTCTATCACTGGTAGGATTGGTCTCTACACTAAATAATGTAAAATATTAATGGTAGAAGTGCTTTTCAGGGGCTGGGGTTGTGGCTCAGTGGTGGAGTGCTTGCCAAGCATGTGTGAGGCACTGGGTTCGATTCTCAGCACCACATATAAATAAATAAAGTCCAATGACAACTAAAAAAAAAGAAAAGAAAAAAAGAAGTGCCTGTCAGCCCTTCTGACTTCTCAAGGAGAAAGCATCAGTTTCATAGGAGTGTGTCTAAAGACATTTCTACCCAACTGAATGTCCATTTTTAGGACTCACCCTTCAATAGGAACATATATAATCCGCCTAGAAATAATAACATTGATATGTTTTTTCTGGAATACTTTCTAAGGTTGATGAATATGGCTTTTATTTATAGTTATGGTATAACATTTTCCTCACACAAATTTAAGTGCAAAGTGAATTTATTTGAAGAAAAATTAGGCAAAAAATTACATAGTTATAACACAGATGATTATGGGCAGAAATTATAAAAGTAGTCATTAAATGCCTAATGTAGGGGAAATCTTATTTTAATAGTTTTACTATACATTATTTTGAAAAAGACACTAACAAGATATTTCAAATGAGGTAGTCCCTCAGAATATGTAGTTAGCACCTTTCTCTATTTATTTAAACTGATTCTGTGTGCTGTTCTTGCCTAAAATTTAGATGCAACCTCACAAACTGTGTTCATAAAAGAAAACTCTAAAAGTGACCAAAGGTTCTGTTTTCTTGAGAACTCTCAATCTTTTGAAAGCACTATTTTTATTGATCAAGGGAGGTGGAGGAAAATATTTTAATTCATTCCTTATTTCAGTTCAAGTCTGTAATTTGAAAATCTTGTTTTATAATATAATAAACTGCCCTGACAAGGTGATGTCTAAGTCCTAAGAACAGTGAGTAGATAAATATAGGTGGTGACTGTTTAAAATAATACGTTAGTTCTGTATCATCGAAAGTCTTAAATTATTGGCACTTTGCTCCCCTGCAGTCTACAGGAGTACATTTCTTCATCTATCATCATGGTCATCATATTCTGCAATGTGAAACATTTGGAGATAGATTTCCTTGGTGAATGAGTTGAACAAAAGATTAAATTCAGCTATAGGAGTTTTAAATGTTCATTTTGAACCAGCATTTTTATACAGTTTAAAGAAATTACATCTTCTTCCACCTACTCCCTCCCTTTTGCTTTCATGACCTTGTGGGGTGGAGCAGGGATGGTTAACAGCAAACAATGTACCCAATGTCATTTGATAGAAGATAGAGTTCAGCGATTTCTCCCACCACACACACACACACACACACACACACACACACACACGAGAGAGAGAGAGAGAAACAAATTTCCCAAATAGAATTGTTTTTGCACTTCAATTATTACAATTTCAGTCACTTGATTTTCTTTAAAAAATAAATTTCTATGTGGGATTTTGAACCATTTCAAATAGAGTTTCCTTTTATATATTTTATTACAGATTTTGAATCTTTAACATATCACAGTAGTTGTAACAGAGTCATTTAGGCCCATCCTCTTATTGTAGAAAGAATATTTGGAATTAATCATAGTATCTTCTAGTTAGAGACAGAAACCAGGATCACACTTTCTTCTTCTTATCTCTATTTCACTATAGCCTAGTAGGACCTAAGATCAAAGTAAAGGTCAGATTTTTGTAACTCATATATGGAAACATATTTCTAATGTTCCTAACAACTTTTAATGTTTTAAATCATGTTCAAAACTTAATTTTCAATATACTTCCTCATCCAGGATCATATTAATTATATTAACCCTAGCACCATGACATGGGAGCTAATGGACCATGCCTAATGGACCAGAGTTTAAGTAGCCTGCAATTGTTTTGCTCAACCTTGAGTAAGCTTCTGTAACAGAGAGGAATATGGTATGGACAGAGAGAATTGGATGGTTAAGAAAAATATGGTGGAATAAATAGATAAATAGTCATTGCACATTCAATGTAATTTTAGTTCCAATACTAACCATAGATGCAGAATCCAGTTATGGTCGTAAGAGCATTGTGGTTATGTACACCAGATGTCATTTTTTAGATGAAGAAAAAAGAGCTTCAGACATAATATTTTAGGCTTCTAGCAAATTGTTAAAATTAATATTATTCAATATGATCCATATTAAAATTCACCCTAAGTAGAACATAAGATCTATGAGAATCAGTAGATTATTTCTCCCTTTGGAGGCCTTTGATTGGGGACCCCTATTTTAATTCCATTTGAGGAATAGAGGAAAAGAGCCTAACAATATTAAATAGGAAAAAAAACCTCCTGAATTTCCTTGTCTATGCATTTTTTATTTAAAATGATAGAGTAACTAAATTGGAGAAAAAATTCTTTTTTTCAGTCAAGCCAGTACTCTTCCTTTTGTCAAGTGTTACGGTAAAATAATTGGGGATGTCGATTTATTCTCTTATGCTGAAATAGAGAATTATCCAGGATATCAGATAGGAACTTCCTGTTTTCCATGAGCAAACCTACCAACCCCCTTCCAAGTTCATCCCACCACTCGGGATCTAGATCCAATTCTGTCTTACTCTCTTGAGAACCTTATACCAATGGCCATCCATCCTTTATTTTTTACCTGCATTTTCAAATCCTTCTATCATTTTTTTCCATCCATGTTTAAGCAAGCTCAAGTCTCTTCCGATATTTTTTTTTTAAAAATCTTGAAACTCTTTCCCTGAGTTTCCACCCATCTCTCTGCAACTCCTCCAGACATTCCTGCTGCCGTGGCTGCCCACTGAGCCTGCATGGCGATGCCCCTCCAGGAATATTTCCTCCCTCCTTCACACCCAGGGCTCTTCCATGCACTGACTCACTTATTTCAAGGCCATATTTCTAAGGTTGCTGTGGTTTGGTTTCTGCAGAAGCAGACCCAGGAATGAGAATTTGAGGGTAAATAGTTTATTTTGGAGTGGTTACAGGAAACACCAGTGGTGGAGTGGGGAAGTGAGAAGGGGAAGGAAGCCAATCAAAGGTGCATTATCAAGCCAGCTCCATTATGAGCTAGCGGATCTCAATCCCACTGCGGAACTCGGGTACTCAGCATAGGCTTGTTCAGGGAAGGGTAAGTTCAGCAGTACAATATCTCCTCTTCAAGAATATGCCAAGTCTAAATTTTTCTGTCTGCTTAAACTATAGGTTATATTGACATATACTGTCTCAGGGCATTGTGTTATTATCTGTTCTGTGAAAATGTGATATGTATATATTTACTTCAAATTGTTTTATCTTTTTAAAGTAAATTTTACTGTGTATATTTCAGGTTTATATGGTATCATAAGGTACATATGAATAGTGAAGTGGTCGCTATAGTGAAGCAAATTAACATCTGTTGTTTCATACGGTTGCTTATCTGCTATGTTAAAATCTACTTATTTAACAAAACTCTCTAAGACAATATAATTTTATTAACTACATTCCTCATGTTGTACGTTGGATCTGTAGACTCATTTATTCTAAGCATCTACTTTGTATCCTTTGACCTGTGTCTCTCCCTTTCTTTTCCCCTCTCTGTTCTGGGAACTAATGCTTTATTCTCTATTTCTATATATTTGATTGGTTTTTTTTAGATTCCACATATAAGTGAGATTATGAGTTAAGTATTTAACTTAGCATACTACCCTCCAGATTCACCCATGTTGTGGCAAATGGCAGGCTCACTTTCTTTTTCAAGGCTGCATTATAGTCTATTGTATATACATCACATTTTCTTTATCCATTTGTTCACCAACAGACACTTAGGTTGTTTCCATAACTTAACTATTGTGAATAATATCACAAGGAATGTGGGAGTGCACACATCTTTATGAGGTGGTGGATTCATCTTCTTTGGGCCTAGAAAAGAGATTGCTCATTTGTATGTTAGTTCATTATTTAATCTCTCTAGAAACCTCCACACTGTTTTCCATAATGACTACATCAATCTACAGTCTCACCAAGAGTGTACTAGGGCTCCTTTTCCTCCACACCCTCACCAACATTTGTTATCTCTTATCTTTTTTATAATAGCCATTCTAAGATATGTGAAGTGGTATGTTATAGTGATTTTAACTTGCATTTTCTCAATAATTAATGATGTTGAGTGTTCATATGCCTGCTAGCCATTTTTATGTCTTCTTTGGAGAAATGTCTGAAAAGCTCCTTTGCTCATTTTGAAAATCAGATTGTCTGTCTGCTATTAAGTTGTAAGATTTCTTTATACATTTTAGATATTTACGCTTTTATCAGATATGTGTTTTGCAAATATTTTCTCCTAGGTTATAGGTTGCATTTTTTTGTTAATTGTTTCCTTTATTGTGAAGAAGCTGTTTAGTTTGAAGTATCCCTATTTAATTTTGCTTTTATAGCTTAATTGGTGTGACACTTCCCAAAAACCCATTGTCAAACTCAGCATCAAAGAGTTTTCCCACTATTTTCTCTTCCAGGAGTCTTATAGTTTCAGGTCTTATATTTAAGTCTTTTATTCATTTTCAGTGATTTTTTTTTTCATTGATAGAAGATACAGGCACATTCCAATTTTTGGGTGCACAATTTGAAATTCAGTTTTCTTATCACCATTAATTGAAGAGACTATCATTTCCCCAATGTTCCCATTGATGCTTTGTCAAAATTTAGTTGACCGTAAGTGTTTGTATTTATTTCTGTTCTCTTCATTCTGCTCCAGAAGAGATGTGTCTGCTTTTAAGTTCATACCATACTGTTTATATTACTATGGCTTTATCAATAAAATTATAAATCAGGAAGTGTGATGCTTCCAACTGCTTTCCTCTTTCTCAGTATTACTTTGGCTATGCATGATTTTCTATGGCTCCATATGAATTTTAGGATTGTTTTCTCTATTTTTGTGAATGTTATTGGAGTTTTCGTGGGGTTGTGTTGAATCCTTACATTGCTTTGATTGTTATGAATTTTAACAATATTAATTCTTTGGTGTTTTTTTGCTTTGTTTTGTTTTTGTTTTTTTGGTTCTGGTATTGAACCCAGGGACACATTACCACTGAATTATATCCAAGTCCTTTTTATTTTTATTTTTTTTTTATTTTGAAGCAGAGTCTCACTGAGTTGCTAAGGCTTGTCTTGAACTTGCAATTCTCCTGCCTCAACCTATCAAGTCAGTGGGATTATAGGCATGCACCACCATAGCCAGCACAACAATATTAATTCTTATATATCAAATATATATACATATACATGATCACTTTGCATTTCTAAATTGGTTTAAAAGGTGCATTACCCTATCTCAAGGAAAGAGGAGAAAGCAGTATCATCAAAATAATATTTAGGAACATCTTTTTGGTTCTTGATCAATCCTTCTTGCTCCTGTTTCACAGGCAGGCAGCAAATCCTCCTTTTTACACTATTCTAGTTTCTTTTCTTCTGAAGGATCTTCCCAGAACTCTTTGTCATCTTTCTTCTATCTTACTTGGCCAGTGACAAATAAGTATGTGCACAGAGATTCCTTGCTCATGCAGCTTGTGTTGTGAACTCATTATAGAACTAATAAAATTAACTAAATGGAGTAGGGTAAAATGACATGTGTAGGAAATAATGATAGTGTGGCTATAGGCTTAATAAAGGAAAAAGTGAGGGATGAGTGCAAGACCATGCTTACATTCACCAAGGGATAAAAGCTTGGTTTTCTACATCTGCTTATTCTACCCTCTGGGAGAATATAACCCACATGGCATTGGGAGATGGTGTAGTCTGTTGCTTATTTGAGGGTATATGATCAAAACTGCTTATCGGCAAAGCCCAGATCTACCAATTTGCTAGATTCATTTCTTTGCCTAAGAAGAGAAATCAACAATAGTATCTACATCATGGTTGCTCTATAGATTAAATGAGATGTTCCTTGTAAGTACTAA
>PVHX01021417.1:0-29839 GCA_004024805.1 Geosciurus inauris
AGTTATAAATGTTTGCTCAAGCAAATACAGGTATTTATAGCAGATTTAGCACTATGGCAAGTTTATTATCTAGAACCCTTGTCTTTTAGTTCAGTGTTCTTGACAGCTGAGTTAGTTGTGATCAGAAAGATCAAAGCAGACTCTGTAGGGAGAGAGAATACTGTTATTGTCTGTTTTTTGTAAAGTTCATTTGCATTTCCCTCATTTAGCTTCTTATTATTTGGTTTATCTATTTATGCTTCACAAGTGAATCCACTCTTTCATTTCTTATTGTAAATAAATATTTTCTTTAAAAATTTGAATGCAAATGTGACATTTCTCTGAGGATTTCGCTTTCTTCTTTCTATAACGGTACCCATGTCCAGCTCCCTATATGCTGGTATAACACCTATTAAGGATCACCACAAACAATTAAATGGTAGTAAGTTAAGAACAAGAGTACAGCCTGGAGGAGGAAACCGTGTATATCATTATTAAAACCCAAATCTAAGCAAAGAAACTTTCCATATATGCACTTATACACATGATACTAATGTGTACATTCTGTTCTTGGTTATTTGTTCTCCCCAAGCTCGATTTTCTTCCTATCTTCCTTTACCTATCAATATCAATAATTTTGTTTAACACCAAATTTCTCCAAATAAAATAAATCTGTGTAGGGTTGTTTTCTAGAATTGTATCTCTTATTAGAGCAGAAACTTCATGAGTAGTAGTACAAGATTCATGAAATTATAAAAATTATATGTGATGCTTTGAGTTGATACCTATCCTTTTCCCCGTAGAGTCATTTAAAACTCTGCTTGATTTCCAGGGTAAACTCCAAAAAAGAATGCCAAGACCTCACATGTCCTTGAGTATTTATCTCCTATTCTGTGTATCTCACATGGAAAAAAAGATTATCCATCTGCTCCTTCTGATTCTGACTAAACATAAATAAAGAAAAAAAATCTTATTGAGACTATATCATTTTATAGGAGCAGATATTATTAATCAATTTTCCGGTAGTCCTATAGTTGATAATTAGCAGACATATGATTTGAAACCACACAATTAATCTCAGAGCCTGTTCTCTTTATCATTATACCATCATTATGACTTTTGTCATGTAGAAGCTCATGAATTAAAATATAATGAGCTCAGTTAATAATCATGACAACTATGGAACTCATTTAATTTTTACATATAAATTACTATTGTTTAGGCTATTTATTTTCTGGTATAATTTAACATTTATTTTATTTTGTTGTAAGGTAATAGTAAAATTTATTTTTTTTATTAAAAGATCAATAAATTGCAAGTTCCATGAGGGTATCTAGTCTTTTCAGGCTTGTTCCTTCAATTGGTTGTCAATCAGGACATTTGGGTGATGATTTCCATGATCGAGTCAGTGGCTGAGAAATATAAAATTAATTTTATTATCTTTAAAATCAGAATACTGGCCTAAATGTTTCCTTTTATTTTTTCTTTTAATATATACTTATTGAAATCTTCCAGGTGTTTTTCTCAGCACTAGCATCAAGCAGAGGTCAAGGCAGAGATATTATTGGTCTCACAAATCTTACACAAGAGCAGAGCAAGCATGAAGATGTTTAATAAATAACTACTTAAAAAAATAAAGTAGCAGGAGCACCACTGGTTATGCTGTGGTGACAGGTAAGTAAAACATCTCCTTACCTCAAATCAGAAATCATTTGATTGTGGCTCTTGTTATGTATCTATTATGAATTAGGAGCTGGCTATCCTCATCACAGTCATTCAAGTTCCTAAGCTGATTGATGGGTGATAATCTTACATGATTATAGTTATCAGGAAAGAGGGGAAAGAGGGTTCTTAATGGTCTCATAGTAAGCTTGAAAAGAACACACATTATTTCTGATCAAAATTCATTGGAAAAACCTAATCACGTGGAGTAGAGTCCTGAAACATTGTTCCCATTCAAACACAAAGGTCCCAGAAAGAACAATCTTAACATTTGTCAGAAGAGGAACTAGAAATATATTGTGAGAGTCGTTGATCACTTCCATAAAGAGTGACTCAGATATTGGGGCCTGTATTGAACAGGATGATTATAGAAGCTGACAGTTAAGATGAGTCCAGAGCAATGGGGAAAAGATAGTCATGGGAGAAATTACGGCAAAGAGCATACTAGGCATAAGAAATAGTAACTGCAAAGACCCCAAAGCAGGAAATGGCTTTTATTTTCACAGAAAAATGAAAGAAGTGAATAGGAGTTGAGTGAGTGAAATTAGATATGAAAGGCATGTAGGGCAGAATCTTGTACGTATTTATTAACAACTATGGGAAGATAGATGGCATTTATGTTTTTGGAGATTTTGAAATGAGTGATGAAGATATAATTCAATATACATTATTTTCTTTGACTGCTGTGTGCAGAAAAATTGATACATGAGTGAAGTAGAGAGACTAGATAAATGGCTTTTGCTGGAATCTAGGTACAAAATGGAAAGTGGAGTTCCTGCCTTTGTAAAGATCATAGAATGATAGGAACATATGCAAACAAAAATAGTTGCAGCTGCAAAACTCTGTCATAGTGGTATGGTAGGAAAGAGTACCATGAGAATGCAGAGAGGACAACCAACCTAGACTTGGGTTTTTTTGTTTTGTTTTGTTTTGTTTTTTTGCTGGTACTCCTCTTTCTTTTTTTATTAGTTTATTTAATTGCATTTCAAGTCATAGCACATATAGAGAGCTCAGTTTTTCCATTTCTCTGGTTGCAAACCAGATAAAGTTACACCAATTGTGTTTTCATACATGAACCAAGGGTAGTGATGACATTTTATATGAGACATTCTTAGAACAAAAAGTAAGGAGAAAGTTCCTGGGTTCCTGGCCATAATTAACCGTTAAGGCAGAAAGAATGTTAAATGGAAATGAAAGATTTTCTTATTAAAACTACCTCTATTTATAAAATTGTGTGTATTGTGTCAGCAGAGGAGGAGAGAAAGAGAAAGACAGGTGAGCAAGACCTAGACCTTGAAAATCATTTTGTCTTATGCTACCTGATTTAGATTTAAAACTGAAAGTAACTGGGAATCATAGACTTTCAGTTAGCTGATTTCTTTGATCACTAGGGGAACAAAAATTCTCTAAGATTCTTTAAATTTACAAAGATATATAAATATAAATAAATTTGTAGAATGTATATATATGCCTACATATACATAAATATTTCATTTATTTGAATAATTGAAGTTCATTCTGATGTGAGACTAGTATATGCATACACACACACACACATAATTTTACACTTATATTTCTTCCCTACTGTCTTTGCTTCTCATTTTCTCACAATAAATTAAATTACAGCGGAATGAATCTGACATAACTTTCCTAAGTACATATATGAATATACCATAGTGAATCTTACCATAGTGTACATCCATAGGAAATTAATTTAAAAAATTAAAAAAAAAAAAAAACTATAGGTAAATGGCAAAAAGATCAGCAGAGTAGAAGGAAGGGAGGAGGAGATGGTGTGGGGAAGAGAGGGGAGGGAGCAGTCCTGCGGATTGAATTAGAACAGGATATATTCCACGTTTTTATAATTATGTTAAAATGGATTTTACTGTCATATATAACCAAAAAGAACCACTTAAAAAATAAAAATAAAATACTTGAAACCTATTTCTCAATGTGTTTTTTTAGTTTTGGGTGCTGTTAAATTTAAGAAGTTTAGAGAATGCTGTCCTTATCTGCCAGAAAACATTAAAATAAAGTCATAGAGTTTTATTTCTTTTTAACTTTCTTGGCAAATGAAATCAGCTTCTGTTAACAGTTTTTGATTTTACTCGGGATGGAGAGCGACATTCCTCTGAGGAGCCTGTGTTGACCATTCCAACGTGAGTTCCCAGCCTGTGTAGTTCCCCAGAGCCCCAGTCTCTAAGCTTCAGGGCTTGGCACACAATCAATCTTTGTGATATGGCTCTCCCAACACAGTGCTAAAACGATGACTATGTTTACATGTGTATGCTCATGCTGTTTTACTGTTAAGTTTTCATATCGCTGATGCTAGTCATATTTTTAACTAATACAATTTTATTGTACTTTTCCCCGGAAGCTATTTAAACTAAGCATAGAATTTGGGAAATCTAATAAATAAATAAATACAGAGCCCTGGAGGAAATGTGGCAACCGATGATGGAATCTTTCCCAATATTTAAATGAATACACTGTGACTAAATATTTGCAGTTGGAAGACTAGCAACTGTACAGTAACATAAAAAGTATTTTCCTCCTGTATTTAAAAAAAATAAAATCAGAATTGCAAAAAATATATCTATTACTAAATGTATTTTTTTTTTAGTCAGTATATATTTTTGGTTCAAAACAAATGTTAAAGTCCCCCTGAGAAAAATAGCTAATAATGGTTGCTACAAATACAATGGATTATTTAAATTGTGAGACAAGTGGGGGGATCGTTTTTTATTTTTTTAGCAAACTTTATGCCTTAACTTGCCATTCATTGCACAGTACTCTTAAAAGTAAAAGGCACTACATATTGCATGTGCAGCAAGTTTTTTGCATTTCATGTAATAATTATGTGTCAGTCTTTGCCCTTCTTAGATTTTCAATGAATCATTATGTATTAATAATTCCTACATCTATGGCAGCTATTTGCTGTAGATTTCTTCTCCAGACATTATTCTCCAGTCCTGGCAGTACTGAGAAGCTGGTCTGGCTGCATAGCAACAGCCTCATTTTCCTCGCAAACAGAATGTGGGCATAACCTTTTCTGTTTCTGCCTGAGGGGTATCTTAATTTCCCCTTAACAAGATCAGTTTCCCCTTGGTTTCTAGAAATCTTCAAGAGACTGGTGCTCATTAAAACACTTCAGATGGTGAATGACTGACTGGAGACTATATAGGGGTTGATGGGAATATACTATTTTGCTCTTCTCCACACAGTGGGGAACAAATTTCTCAGGAGATGTTACCTCTGACTCTCGCAGGCTACTGTGATCTCTGCTATGAACTAACAACAAAGACAAATGTGGGTCTTCCTTCTTAAATCATCTTGTTCTCATCCCATTGGACCGTGATGGTTGTCTACAAGCTATCTGGACTTACCATTTCTCCTGGTTTATCATTCTCACCTTCCTTCCCTTTCCCCCACTTTCCAGGGAAAGTTTTATATTTTGCTTTCTATACCAACAAAACCCTTTTAACCAAAACTCATATGTAGCCACCTATGAGATTATCCTAATAAAATATTGGATGGGAACTGAAGCCATTTATTAGTATATGTGACCTAATGATAAATTTAGTGGGGGAGGGGGATAAGAAAAAAACAGATTTAAAAATTTCATGTTTATTGTTTGAGCCATCAAGAAAAGTTGAATAGAAGGAAGGAAAAAGAGTGCATAGAAACTTATGCACAAATAAATTTATTTTTAGTGTTAACCTATGGACACTCAAAAACTATATTGAAATGTAAGTTTCAATTCAGAGTAGAGTAGTAAATATTCCTCTAGAAAGTTAATGCAAACTAAAATGGAATCTACATAATATTGGTTCTGCACAAGGTACAGACCTATAATTTCAGCTACTGGATAGGCTAAGGCCAGAGGATTACTAGTTCAAGGCCAGTGTAGTCAACTTAGGGAGAACTTGTCTCAAAATGAAAATAAAAATGACTGGGAATATACTAAGTGGCAGAACACACTTGGGCTCAATCCCAAGTACCATAAAACAACAATATAAACAAAAACAAAAAAACCCTCTGGTTCAGTTTATTCAAATGTTAGGTTTTGGTGTCTGGGCTTTACCATAAACATTTCCTCTAGAATCTAATTACCATGGGAGTGATGAACTGCCACATAATCTAAACAGAATGAATTAATCTGTTTAATTAGTTGTGTAAAGTAATTGAGACTTCAATTTTCCATTTATAGTTTAAATTAACCAATCATCTTAATGAGTATCTTAATATCAAATAATAAGTAAAAAAAAGTACTATATTTTACATAAGAAATTTACTCTTGGCTAACAGATATACATGCCTCACCATAGGATAATACTCACTAGAACAAACAACATCAAAAACAACAATGAAAACTGAAGAAAAGATGACACTAACTAACTTGATCTTTATAAATAATATAGGATATTGTTAGAATAAAGAATATGCAGCTGGTAAATGGATGGAGTTGGAGAATATCATGCTAAGTAAAATAAGCCAATCCCCAAAAATCAAAGCTGAATTTTTTTCTCTGATATGAGGGTGCTATTCACATATAGCACAAGGGAAGAATAGAGTTGCTTTAGATTATGTAGAGGGGAGTGAAGGGAGGAGAGGGACAAAACAGACATTATTACCTTATTACATGAATATATGACCAATATGATTCTACAGTATGTAATACCAGAAAAATGAGAAATATACCCCATTTACATATGATATAGCAAAGTGCATAAATGTATTCTACTGTTATGTATAACTCATTAAAACAAATAAAAAATTAAAAAAAAATAATACACAGGTGTGTGTGTTACAAAAAATACCATTTAAAAATTATTAAAGATTTATATTTTATTACTTTGGTCCTTTCTTTATTCTCCATAAATTTGCTATTCTGTGAAAGATGGATGTAGTATTATTCAACATTATTGTTATTTCATAATGTATATCTACTTATATTTTCAATGAAATTCAGTTACTTACAACCCGCAGACCAATTAAAGTCCAACCTGGTCTTATAAATAAAGTTTTATTATAACACAGCGACTCTTATTGACATACTTCCTCTGGTTGCTTTCATGCTAAAAAAGCAGTGTCAGTATTTTCAATAGGCAAAAATTAAAATATTTCCTATTGGATACTTTACAGAAAAAGTTTGCTGTTCTCTATTGTATACTGTTCTAAATTTTGCTTGTGATTCAGAAAATGTTCTATTCACATGTGGATATGTTAAAAATAACAGAAATGTGCTGTCATGAAACATCTGATACCAGTGAATATTCTATGCAAAGTAAGTTCTGATAGTTTAAATGGATGATAAGCATCAAAGTTATTTCTGAAAAGGCCTTGGATGCAAATAATGATCTTTTTTCCTTGGGAAGTCCATGTATTCAAAAACAGAAACTTATACTTCAGATAAGTGCTCTAACAAAAAGTGAATGATCTCGTTATTACAGTGAAAGAAGATAATATCTAAGTGAAAATTCAGTTAACATTTCATGTAAATAAGAAAACAAGTCCTGACAGTTTAACCTGGATCTGAAGGGATCTATATACTATTTTTAGAAATGACAATATTACCATTGCAAACATCTTTAATCTCACAAAATCAGGCATATCACTCAATTATTGAAAGGTAAATTAATCATTTTGCAATTTATCCATATCCACCCTGTCCACAATGTGAGAAATAAAACTACAATTTAAAGATAATAGAAATTAATTGATTCTTTCTATTACTGTTTTTAACTCTGTTAAAAGATAGAGAAAACAGGATGAGATTATTCATTATAATAGGATTTTTTTACCTATTGATTTTAGTTGCTGATTATATCTTTTAAAAAAGAGAAATTTCTCTAATGTCAAGGGATATAATTTTTCTCATTATACAGAAGCTAAATTTACGTAGGAACAAGTATGGCCCTATTTGTTACTTATTTTCTGCATAGCAAGGATGAAGATAATTGTCTTCTTCCTTTTTTTATGAACCATTTTTAATAGTTCATTTTTATAAATTTTATTTATTGTTTTCTTTTTAATTTTCCTGAAAGGCATATTGCAAAAAACATTACAGATTCTCAAAACAGGGCTTTTGTTACTAATTGAATAAAAATCCTTGAATTTTTCTTGCTCTTGATTTAAAAGTTGTTTTCAGCATTAAGGTTTAAATGACCTTTGAAGAACTATTTTGTTCTGGGAAAAAATTAGGTTTCCTATGGATAAAATCCATTAATAATTAACATTGTTTTGATATCTCAGTATTAACATTTTCTAAAGAAAATAAATCAATCTGTGAAAGAATAAAGTTAAACCAGACAATTTATATTTCATTGAAAATAAATATTATACAGCTTAAATTGGCATTTAATTGTATTTTGAGAGGAAATAGTCCATTGTTTTATTTGAAGTGAATAATCAAAAACATTAGAACAAAAGAATAAACACATTTTGCTGAATCCTTAACCTAATTCCTAATCCCCTCCAATTTAAAGTCAATACTTTATTGTTAAAACAATTTAGTTCCTGGAAATTAACAGCAGTTTTTTTTTTCTTCATCTGTTTGAGCAAAAACAAAATTGAAAGAGAATTCTGGGAAAGTGGTGGAGTAGGAAACAGAAGAAATATGTGTTCTCAGCCAGACAACAATTGCCTGGCAAATTCTTTCTGGTATAACTTTTTAAATTCTTTGGTCTATTGAAAACCCAGATCTCCTAAGCTAAGGCTTGAATCACTTGTATGTTCCTGGAGCAGCTTGAACATATCTTGTACAATCCAAGGTTGGTAATCTCCTTTTCTACATCTTGATTTTTCTCTTCCTTTTGTGGGCCATATATTAAAGATTAGTATATTGAAGCACAATCACTTATATAGAGAAAATTAGAAAGTTATCATGGATGCCCCTGGGAAAAGTACAAGCTAAGAAAAGTTCTGAGAAGAGCTGTAATTTATCTCTCATCTTGATCTTTGACAGAAACAACATGCACAAATAAACAAGCAAACCACCAAAAGTTTTGGCCGTATGTGCACCATCAAGAAGAGCAACAAATATTTTTTTCCAGAAAGAGAAGAGAATTGGTGGAAGAGAGATTATTTGAAGAAAGCATTGATGGAAACATTCCAAATTAGTTAAAGACATGAATATGCATATTCTAGAACCTCAACCAATTCCAACTAGAAGAAACACACAAAGACCTGCATCCAGATATATTATAATTAAACTTCAAAAATCTAAATCCAAAGAGCATCTTGAAAGCAGCAAGAGAAGAGATTGATCATATAGAAGAGATCTTCACCAAGATTATCAGCAGATTTTTCATTAGAAACTTTAGAGTCAGTAGGTAGTGTGAGCTGATCTATTAAAAGTACTAAAAGAAAAAAAAAAGTCAACCAAGATTCTGTATCTGAAAATGCTGTCCTGTCAAAATAAATGAGCAATTAAGGCCTTCCAAATAAAAAAAAAAGGGCCAAGGGAGTTCATTGGTATTAGAGTTGATTGGCAAGAAATACTTGAGGGAGTCCTGCATGTTGAAATGAAGGACACTAGACAGTAACCCAAAGCTGCATAAAGAAAGAAAATTGTCCATTAAGATGAACATGTGAGTGATTATAAAGTCTGGCATTACTTCAATAGTGGGCTACAACTGTATTTTTTCTTTCTAGAGGATTTTAGAGACTAATAACTTTTAGCAATATAATTAATGAGATATTTAGTGCCTCACTAAGTTACTGAGGCCGGCTTTGAACTTGTGATCTTCCTGCTTCAGCCTCCAAAGCCTCTGGGATTACAGCCTTGCACCACCACACCCAGCTACAAGTTAGGTTTTGATAGCTGTTCTGAGTATATCCGACCTCCTTTGTCAGGATATGGGTGTCTTTTTAGTTGGCACTACTGATGAAATTTTCTTAGTCTTTCACATATAACTTAGCACGAACAATTAAATCCCAAAAAACCCTTAAAAATGTCTACATGATTCCAAGTTCTTGGTTTCAGTATCCCTCATAGAACATCATCAACTCCTTCTAGGAAGCAGTGCAATAATTTTTGTTGTTATTATATACTCATAAGGTTTTATATAAGCTGAGCTCTTTCCTCATTTATACAATAAAAGAACTCAACTAAATGATCTTTTGATTTTTTTTTTTCAGCTTCCTAAATTTTCTGAGTTTATGAAGTAGTCAAAAACATTCTTTGGGTTTTTACTGAAGAAATTGCCTTCAGTAGTTTTCATAGCTACAAGAAAAATTTCCAGAATCCACTTTATTGAGGTGAATTGTGAATGGTAAAGGGAAAAAAATAAAAGAGTGACAGAATTATCGTGACTCTTTAAAAATATGGCTAAAGTCCCTTATAGTGCCCGTTGTGAAATTTCATTGGAATGACTTGTAGGAAGCAGAATGCTCTTCTCATTTTCTCATATTTAAGTGAAACTGAGTATGCAATTCATAGCAAGGTATTAATTATTTTAAATAAGCACACACGTGCTTATTTTAGAAAAAAAGAGATTATATTTCATAGTTGCAGAAACAAACAGTTGGTTATAGGAATATGGAGCACATAATCCTTATGTGGAACCCCAGCTATGTAATCCTGAGCAAGTATCTTAACCTTTCTGAGTAGTAGTTATTGTGATGATTAAATGAAGTAACATGAAGTACCTGACAATTAGTGGGTTAACAGCATGTGTTAAGACTCTTTTCTTTGCCTACTTTATCACTAGGTTATTTTTCTTCCTGGGACCTACTGCTAAATAATAGTTACATAAAGATCTAAAATTTACTACCAGTTGGGCAGAAAGGACTTCAACAAAAAAAAATAAATAGCAACAAAAGATAAGAAAGATACCTTTTCAGTTTTATTATATTTATTCCGAAGGTGAGATTGCCAACATTTTTCAATAAATGAAAATCATTATGCTGTACTGGCAAAATGTGCATTACTAGATCAGTACACTAAGACTTCTACATTATTATTAAAATAAAGTCCAGGATCTCAGGGTATGGAAAGGAAATAGAAAACGAATTACCAACATAAGACAGAACATGTAATGACAAGAGTCTGATCATATAGCCAAATTTTGTGTCAAGAAATAAACTCATTCATTCAACAGTTATTCTTTATGTATTTAATAGTGTGCTTGTCTATGAAAGTATGAAGATAAGATGACATTCTTCTAGTTTCTTAAGTCTGAAAACAAGCAAGTAGTGATACAAATGAAGGGAAAAGGACAGAGACCAATAGAACAGGGAGAATTTTTAAAGGAGGAGCAAACATAAATTGCTAAAGCAGAAGAGTATGAGCATGTGTGAGCATGGGTATTAACAATAATATACACTGAATTGCCTAAAGGATTTGGAAACATAAACAAAAAGTCAATATGTACTTAATTTTAAATTTGCTTTTAAATTGTATTGCCACATAAATAAGAGATCATATATGTTTCAGTATCACTCAGCTTGTTCAATTACTCTAACAGACAATATATATTTCTTTTTTAGACAGCCAAACAGGAAGCATAAAAATTACACATCAATGAAAATAAATCAGGGTCAGATGTCCCTTAAAAATACAAAGTCCAAATATTTGAGGATTATATAAGTTGCATTTTAGGAAAAAAATTACATATTTTAGGCAAAATGTAATTTAGGGAAAACCTGTTTCCTTCTATATCAAGTCTATGCTGAATTATTTGGCATAAATTTTTACAACAATTTCTGAATGTAAATTTACTTAGGGGAATAGCTGTCTAAAAATACTGGACAATTTGCATATGCTTACATTGGATACCTTTTTCCAGGGATGAAATATATTTGAAATTTACCCAAAAAAGCATAAGAATAGAAATTATCATAATTCAAATGAATTAAACTGTCAAAAATGAGGTTAAATTAATTCCATGTATTTGGTATTTTATAGATGTGAAATATGCACAGAGTATTCTTATTTTACTATTCTAGTTAGAGAATTAGAGATTTGTACAAAAAAAGACTTAAGTATCACTTTAACTTTATTCTTGATGTCATTAGAGGTGAGACATCTTTTTACAAAAAATTTTCAACATATAAACAAACCTTCAGGCGAGCTCTTGAAGCAGTTCACTCCTACCAAATCCTAAGAATCCAGACCTGCTAATTTTCCCACTTTGAAAACTATACACTCAATAAGTTAAAACAAAGGGGAGGGGGTCACTATAGAAATTGGTAGCAACCAGAGAATTCCAAGCAGAAAGAAACAAGAGCTAAATAAAAGGCAGACATTGAAACAAAGGAAAATTCATTTTCTATGGATTGTCTTTGTATTCTACCTTTACATGTAGTCTCTTTCTCTCTCTCTCTCTGATTCTGTGTGTGTGTGTGTGTGGTATAACAGTGAGTTTTTGAAAACTTAATACTTTCTGAAAACATGTTTTCTTTGCCTAAAAGGAAGTTTAAAAATGAGAGTAAAAATTAAGCATAAAACTAAGAGGGAAAGAAATGGATGAACATCCATTGAGGCAAGGACTATCCACTTAGAATTTCTCAGGTATTCATCATACTGATGACTAAACTCTGATCATCAGTATAGAATTTCTTCTTCTTTGAAAGTGATGTTGGAAATAATGTAAATTGCATAGGGATGTTCTATGAAGGATAAAATATATGGACTGTTCTACTTACTCGTTTCTCCTCCTTCTTTACTATTTAAAATCAATTCAAAAGTATTTTTACCCTTTTGCAAACCATGAGTTTATAGAGACTGCACCATTTGCCCTGGCTGCCCATGCAGTGTAGAGAAAAATGCTGAGCAATCATGTGTGCATCTGATCTGTTCTGACAGCCAGCCCTGAAACTCAAGCCAGAAACCCCTGATCTTTCTTCCTTCCACAGCAGGTTGGGGACTGCATTATATGACTAATTATATCAGATTTCTATTTCAACTCAGCAGTGACCTCACAAATCCTGGATGCGCAAAGGACTTTCCTTATCAGCCTTAACAATTCTATGTGTCATCATTGCTTTATTAGCTCTATAGTAGAATATGTAATCTAAATAATGATGGACACAAATATTTAAATGCTCTTTGAAATAATTTAGATTCTCTTATATTAAAATCAGAACCTTTCCATTTTTTATTCTTATACTTTTTATTCATGGTATGTAGAATATTTAATTAGGAAATCCTAGTACAATTTAAGGTTTTATAAACAGAAATTGGTTCAAAATTTCTCTTCATTCTCTGCTTGCAACATGCCCAAGAATCACATAGAATATCCTTATCATTTTTTTACGGTTCTATCACAATGATAAAAAAAATCTAGCATTCCCATGTCACAGTATATCCTTAACAGTAATACGTTAGTGAAACTGAGGTGCTTTGAAGAGGTAGACCATTGACTTTACAGTGCCAGAGCACCTATCATAATACAAACTGAAAAACTAGAGAGCCACAAGGGGGCATGCCATTCACTTGGGACAATCATGGGCAAAGACAATCTTTGCAAAATTTCATAATGTTCAATGAACATTTTAACTTAGAGATAAATACATGTAGAAGAGAGTGATGAGATCTCACAATATGTACATAAATTAACTTTGGAGTCATTTATCTTTCATAGAATATTATGGGGTATTGCCAGCATGTCACAGATGCACACCCCATGAGGAGCCTAAAAAGACATCTGCAAGGAGGGGAAAATGAAGTTTAAATTGTAATGTAGTAGTAAATAGCAACAGCCCTTCAGATGACTATTCCAAATAACTTTTAAAAGAAGAAAAAAGTCTTTTGTGTACATTTTCTTTTACCAGGCCAAATTAATGATAAATAAAATGTTCTAGCTCACATATACTCAAGGAACCACTAAATTAAGAGAGAAGGGACACTGGAATGAAGAGAGATCAATAAAGAAGAAAGAAAAGAAAGAGAGAGAGGACATGAATTTATTACATTATGGAAATTAAGAGAAATAATTTTAAGTAGTAGCTTTATCTATAATTCATAACTATCCTGATTTTGAATCGAAATTGAATTCAAATATGTTCATGCTAATTCTTATATTATCACAAAAAATTCTTGGTCATCTTTTGTTTTCATTTTAATTTCTATTATATCCACTGCCCAGAAAAGACATGAACCAAGCCATAACCATTAACCAGAGGACATGTGTTTCATTGCCTTATGGCTCAGGGTCATTATTTAGCCACATTTGGATCATTGTTATGATTCTTATAACCCAGGTTATCCAAGTAAAATCAAAATTAAACAATATGTTTTCATATAAGTTTTGAGGACATTCAAGTAACATCATAATTCAACAATAACTTTTTAAAATAAATCACTTAGAAAATTCACACAAAAGTCAGACCTATTCTTTAAAAATCTATTTTATGTAGATGATAACTTTAATAGCCATGGATTACAAAATTTATAGTTTAGAAGGGTTAGAAATAAAATAAGACAAAAAGAAACCATGGAAAAGAAAATACTTTAGAAACTTTCCATCATATAGGTTGTTAAATACTTGCAGAAGACAGATATATTTCCTTGGGAAGCACTTTGAAAATTTAGCCTTTTTTCCTATGATCACAGAGTGTACAATTCCCCCATGTCACCACTTTAAATAATTAACTTTATTATTTGCAAGCTAGATTTCAAAACTAAACAAGGTTCATATTTTGTAATCTTTTTTGATTATCTCTTAGTATGGGATAAATATTTGTGGAATAAATGAAAAAATAAATAAAATTATTTTAATTTCTTACAGACAAAATTTTCTTTCAAATATAGAACTGGTTGCCTGGTAGTATAACAAACTAATGGCTTTTTCCTGTGATTATTTCCAGTATTGTTTCTAACTTATTAACAGGCACTATGGTTGATTAAACTTTGCACAGTATGATCTGCTCATGACACGGTCAGCCTCCTCATGGCTATGCTGAATGCCATGGGCATGATTTCCTTCTTCTCTTAACTTGCATTCTAGAAGGTCCATACTTAGAAATACATCACCAAATAATAAAGGATTTTTTAAAATCTTAAGGAACAAATCTGGTGTGGAAATGAAAATAAAATTGTCTCCTTCTTGTTATTTTTTAACTTTGGAATGGTTTTAGGGTTCATAAAAGGAAGAGAGAGTAGTAAGTAAAGCATCTAATGAATATGTGAAGTACAGATAAAAGATGTTATTGAAGTGAGAAACCTGAGTGAAAAAAATAAAGAGTGAAAGAGATTAGCAGATCATTTCACAAAGTTCTTCATGTGTGTTTTAACCTGATGAGCAATCAGATGTAATTCATCTTTTACACGATGAATTACAGATGAATAATAATTCATTCTGAAGTGCTATAAATATATGTCAACTTAGAATGAGATTTTGTAAGTTCACAAAATTACTAACCTTCTTTGGTACAATTAACTTGGCTTTCATCACTGAAGTCCCCACAGTCATTGTCACCATCACAGGCCCAATGGCCTGGGATACATCTGCCACTGGCACATCTGAACTGGTGATCAAAGCAAGAATGAACACAACCCTCCTCGTCACTCCCATCGCCACAGTCATCATCTGAAAAGAAGAGGCAACAGCAGGTAGTGAAAACAGATCCAAGTAGAAAAGCTTTCTTATATCTAACTTTTCCTTTCTGAATAGAACTTGCTTTTGTTTTTGAAAAAGGAATGATGAATCAGTGATCAATATGTCACATAAACAGTGAGAATCATTTTCATCTTTGTAACAGTGTTGCTTCTCTTCTGGTATAACATCAACTGCTAAACTAAAAGAAAAATGATGGATTTTGAAGCTTAATTTCCATTTCTTTCAGAAATAACTAACCATTGACTGAATATATCTATGTAGCACAAATCAAAGGGATATTGGTGATTGTAGCAATTTCATGAAATGATACAAATAGTTATATAATTATTGTGTAAAGTCATTACTTAAGCCTATAATCCTTGTCTCACAGGGTTCAGAGCTGTGTTTTTGCTCAGTCCCTTTCCATTCTCCGACATGAGAATTTACATGTGCTCCTCCCCCACTATCTACTATCCCTGTGTTTATGCCTAGAAATTGCCATGTACTATCATTATAAATGATTTATATTCTCTATTAACAACCATTGCAGGAGGGAGGGGAGAGGGATACAAAGAGAAAATAGATTAAATTGAACTGAATGGCTGAAAATGCATTAACTCACGTAACTGATTTATGTGTATTTGGAATATTTTAGCATAATGTATACAACTACCTGTAAAAAAAATCACTTGTGCATTAAAAGGAAGGTGACAGTATTGAGACCATCTGGATAATTTATATAAACTATTCTACCCTGAGGTCACATAAATGATTTGGGAACCTGAATTATCCAGGTTATGTTCTTAATTGTCCTCTTCACTTCATGTTGATAGATTTAGAATATATACTGCATAGTACCTAAAAAGAATCTCCATCATAGCCCCTTGGGACATATTCTGGGCTCCATTATCCTTAATGCTAATCCCCACTGAAGTCCCAGTTGCCCTCTTATCACTCGTCTTAATTATTTCGCTTGATCTGCAGACTTCTCTTACAAACCATCTCTGAAGGAAGCCAGACAACTCAGACCACCAGCTCCCTATGAAATCAGTGGTGTACAGTGAACATTTGGTACTTGCCAGAATCACAGTGCCATTTGCTGCTAATGCATCTTCCACTTTTGCATATAAATTGACTTAGCGGCTCACAAGTTGGGAATTCTGTGAAAAACATGAAAGAATCCAATAGGAAATATGTCAATGAATTTATTTTCTTTTCCTTTTTTTTTTTACTTAATTTGTATATTGTTTGTTAATGAAATCAGAACTCCTCTCCTGTTCTCTACAAAAGCACAGATGAAAGAGTGGATAAACAATTATAATGACTGTAACTTCCTCAGGACATAGGATAAACTTCCTTTTAATATCTTTTAAATGAGTACTTTCCAGTACTGAAAGCCTAGGAGAATCATTTGATGAAGGATCATTTAGATTCATTATACTGCAGGATAAATGAATAGATGTCAACTCAGTGCATGAGAGTACTCAACCTTCTCGCTGTGAAAAACAGCAGATAAAAAGAATTACATGTTGGTGCTGCAAACTAATGTGTTTATGGTTCTTCAACTGACAAAGCTTTTAATAGAGAAAGTCCAAGTAGTACACACAATCTAACACTGACCTCTGACAGATGTGATGTCAATATCATAACGTGAAAGTAAGAAAAAAATCAACTTAGTAAAATCAGCTACAAAGACATTGGAAATGTGCATTGAGTCAAAATTTAAAAAATGAAAAAGTTACATTTCAAAATAAAAATTTACACAATTATATCATAAGACTGATTATATTAATTAACATTTAGATAATTGTGACAATAAAAGTCAGGGAATTATCATAAAATATTTGAAAGAGATAATTAGTCAATTTAAAGTATTCCTAAGTCCAAAGAAGAATTTTCATAATAAGATCTGATAATCAAGATAATTTTTAAAGAAAATGTAGCATCAATCAGAGAAAAATATATTTACTGAACAGTGAATCTAAAGCATTTGGTGTAATACTATTTCCCAGGAAAGAACTGTATTCTATTTCATATATGGAGAAAATTTTACCTAAAGTTTTGTAAATTGCTCAATACCAGACCTTTTAGCTCCTAGGAAATTATGCATGTAATCATAATTCCTCACATACCTGAGCTCATTTAAGAGATATTAAAATTTTAAAAAAAATAAGAAGAAAAAAGAAACACCATTATTCCATTGATATAAGACAGAAGAAAGTGATAAGAAATACTATTCCTCTGACAATTGAAGCCAAGGACATTTCCTACAAAGTATTTAATTCTTCTCTTTAAGAACTGACTTAGCACAATGAATCCCACTATTATGTGCCCCAATAAAATTTTAATCCACAAAAATAATCTATTCTGTGTATTAAAAACAATTTATTTTTTAATTTGTGATGTTTCAAATGATACTAACTTATGCCAATGTATAGCCATTGATATAAATATTATGAGGAGGCTAAATTCAAACAGTAATGATTTAATTTAAAAAAGATAACTAACTTAAAATCATAGAATACATGTGATAGAAGACAAGGGACCATAAATATCTTCAAATTATATTCTGTAGACTATCTCAGAAATATCGATAGCTGATGGCTGAGCAGACTGGACTTTATTAAATGTGCAAAATTCTTCAGACAAGTATTCACCACCTACCTATGAATTTATACATCTATCTACTATTTACGTATATATCTATCTATAGTTTTAATTTTTAAATTTTGAGCATAATTGGTATAAAAATATAGAAAAAACAAAAATGTATTTCTCAGGTTTAAAAAAATGACAACCACTGATTATTTCCAATCATTTTAGTCCCAAAGCAACTGAAAAGCCAAAAAGTTAGGCCTGAGTAATATGATCCATACCAAAAAACAGACCAAAGAATACACATCTTGAAACTCTCCATCCATTCGCCTTTCTACTATATTCTATTCAAATGTCATTTATCATCTATATGTGTACCTAAACTATTTTACTCAATCCATATTTTAGCATAAAGTATAACCATTTTTATAGATTGTTTCATCATGCAAAATAACACTTCCTTACTATCAGAAATGTGTCTTTATCATTATTTTTGTATTTGTTTTTACAAGTTTTTGTACATACCAGATACTTTTTCATAATTTTACAATTCTGGACATTTCTATTATTTATAGGGTTTTTGATCTTTAAATTATAGAATGCTATCAATTCTTTTGGGGGGATACTATGAACCCTAGGTACCTTCTACCACTGAACTACACCTTTAGTCCTGCTTATTTTATATTAAGACAAGGTCTCGCTAATTTGCCCAGGTTGACCATGAACCTATGATTCCCCCTGACTCAGCTTCCTGACCTCTTGAGATTAAAGACATATGACACTTAACCCAGAAATTTTATTTTTATAGAGCAGATTGTACCAAGATTAATCTAATCATTTTTTTGTCATACATTTTTAAGCCTATTCCTGATCATTTCTTTTGACAGGTTAGAGACTTCACACAGTGTTTCAGGAAATGGTTCAGTTCAAAATTAGGTTATGAAACATTTTCCTAATTCTTTGAACAATGAGGCACATCAGTGATGATATCATCAGGAAATACGAATTTCAAGTGACATTGCTCCAAGCCCTCTAGAATGATTCGCATCTTTACCTTAAAAAGTATGGTATTTTTAAGTTAAAAGCACATTTAACCCATAGTTCTTACAAATCACAAGACACTGGAATTAGTACTTAGTGGAATTAATAAAAGAGGAGCAAATCGGTTTTTCATGATCACATCAAATAAATATTTTGTATATTACTCTTAAAGTAATATCTTAAATTAAAATTAGAGGTGTGAGTGAATATTTATACCCATTTTAAAGTAATGAAACAACAAGGCAGCTTTGGAACCTTCAAGGAGACTGGGAAAAGATGGCCCTCGGGTGACCAGCAGTGATAGGCAGTGAAAAACCTTCAGACACTAGCTGTCTAACTTATGCAGTTGATAAATTGCTATTGCTTCACAAATAACATGAAGGGAAAGTGATTGCTCATTCTAGATTTGGTAGATATGACATCCTGGATTACCTACTTTTTTACATCTTCATAAAAGTAATTTCTTTGTGTAAGTTTGTATTAGAGTATATCCGTCTGAAGTACTGATTTATGAATGGAAATGTTTCTAAAACTAAACAAGTATTTATTAAATTCCATGATTACCAGAGTGATGTCCTGATATATAAATTTTAAAATAAGTTGAAATTTTTGAAAACCAAACAATATTACCAGGACCAAAATAAGATTCAAAATAAGAAGGCATTCTTTGGTGATGAAATAAAAGTGAGGCAAAGGCTATATCAAAAAGTATCTACTTTGAAATCCAACAAATATTCTGTTATATTTGGCACCTTTGTCTGGTATAAGATAACTGTATTTATGTGGGTTAGTATCTGTCTTCTATACTGTACCATTGGTCTACATGTCTATTTTGGTGAAGTTATCTCATACTAGACAAAGGTGCCAAATACAAACACTGGAGAAAAGATAGCCTCTTCAAAAAATGGTGCTGGGAAAACTGGAAATCCATATGCAACAAAATGAAACTAAACCCCTATCTCTCTTTATGCACAAACTCAACTCAAAGTGGATCAAAGACCTAGGAATTAGATCAGAGACCCTGCGCCTAATTGAGGAGAAAGTAGGCCCAAATCTTCATCACGTCGGATTAGGCCCCGACTTCCTTAACAAGACTCCTAAAATGCAAGAAATAAAAATAAGAATCAATAAATAGGATGAATTTAAACTAAAAAGCTTTTTCTCAGCAAACAAAACAATGAGGTGAACAGACAGCCTACATTTTGGGAGATTTTTGCCACACACACATCAGATAGAGCACTGATCTCCAGGGTATATAAAGAACTCAAAAAGCTTAACACACACACACAAAAAAAAAACCCAATAAATAAATGGGCTAAAGAGCTGAATAGAACTTCTCAGAAGAAGATATACAATCAATAAACAAATTTATGAAGAAAATGTTCAACATCTATAGCAATTAGAGAAATGCAGATCAAAACTACTCTAAGATTTCATCACACTCCAGTCAGAATGGCAGTTATCCAAAATACAAGCAACAATAAGTGCTGGCAAGGACGTGGTGAAAAAGGCACATTCAAACATTGCTGGTGAGACTGCAAATTGGTGCAACCTATCTGGAAAACAGTATGAAGATTCCTTAAAAAATTTGGAATGGAACCACCATTTGACCCAGCTCTCCCACTCCTCGGCCTATACCCTAAAGACTTAAAAACAGCATACCACAGTAATGCAGCCACTTCAGTGTTTATAGCAGCACAATTCAAAATTTCTAAACTGTGGAAGCAATCTAGATGCCCTTCAATAGATGAATGGATAAAGAAACTGTGGTATATATACACAATGGAATATTACTCAACATTAAAAGAGAATAAAATTATGGCATTTGCAGGTAAATGGATGGAATTGAAGAATATCATGCTAAGTCAAGTAAGCCAATCCCAAAAAACCAAGGGCTGAATGTTCTGATTAGTGGATGCTGATACATGATGGGATGGGGGTGGGAAGCATGGGAGAAATGGATGAACTCTGGATGGGACAGTGGGGAGGTTGGGAGGGGAGGAGGAATGGGAGTAGTAAAAATGGTGGAATAAGATGGACATCACTACCCTAGGTACATGTATGAAGACACAAATGGTGTGAGTCTACCTTGTTTGAAACCAGAGAGATGGAAAATTGAGCTCCATATATGTACTATGACTTAAAATGTATTTAAAAAACACATTTAAAAAATTAATGATAAAAGTTTTAAAAAAAATTGTTATAGAAGGAGATGTAGCAGAAAGACTAGCTAAATGCCCAAGGTACAATTTAATCAATACTTTCAAGTCCGTTTCTTTTAAGATAATGAGAAGTTACATTTATTTTTACAGAGTCAACAGAAATATTGTACAAAATATATTTTTACTTAGAAAAAATAATGTGTTTAGTGTTTAGAAGATTTACTGTGACATGAATCAGGGAATTTGAACAGGTATCAATTCAGGTTATGACTCAAATAAGCAACAAAATGCACACTTACAACATTATGAGATACAATTTTTATTTTTAAAAAAGGTAATATATCTTTGGGGATTTATAGTGAATTAATTCACATTTTTCAGTCTAGGCATATCAGGCAGCATCAAAAGTTTAAGGAAAATAAATCATCCTAAGCATCTGGAAACTTCTAAAACTTGGTGACACTTCACTGGCTGGGAAATTTTTCATGTGAACTTTAAGATTGTTTAGAATTATTACATTCTAACTCTAAAAACAGCCAAAGACATTAACTGGGAATTAGCTCTCAATAGTTAAAACGTTATCAGAATGAAAAAAGAGAATCTTAAATGCAAAACATCTTCAATACATCTCTTAGAAGAAACATACCTTCTGTTGCATGCACATAATACAAATGTGATCTTAAACAACTACATATCATATCTCATTATTTTTGCATGATACATAAATTACATCATTTTTCTTGTCAACCTTATATTGTGATCTAGTTTTAAGGACCCAAATGCAAATTAGTATGTAGAAAAAAATTGGGGAACTAGAGAAAAGGAGAAGGCAAATTACTAAAAAGAATGAAGACATTATATGAAAGGAAACATGTAAAAGAATAAAGTTATAACTGTTTCATTCTGTTATCATTCTCAGAGTAATGTTACCTTGGGTAAATCACTCATTCTGTCTAGTCATAGACTCTTGATTTAAAACATGACCTCTTGGGTCCTAAAGATCAAGAAGTAAGAAGAGATACCATCTAAAGATGAACAATACCCTGAATACATTTAATGTAGCAAAGAATAAGTTTTACCACCTGAAATAACATCTGGATTATCACAGCATTACAAGAAAGCACAGCAATGGATTTTCAGAAATGGGAGAATACGAAAATGTAAATTTTCTTGGAGCTGGGCGTGGTGACACAAGCCTATAATCCCAGCATGTGGGAGGCTGAGACAGGAGAATCGCTAGTTCAAAGCCAGCCTCAGCAATAGCGAGGCACTAAGCAACTCAGTGAAACCTTGTCTCTACATAAACACAAAATAGGGCTGGGGATGTGGCTGAGTGGTTGAGTACCCCTGAGTTCAATCTCCAGTACCAAAAAAAAAATTTTTTTTCTCGGACTGTTCTCTACTTAATAATATAGTCAAATGTACATTTTTGAAAGAACTATGTAAAATTTTTAAGGTAAAATATAGGCTACTCATTATTTCATTAATGTAAAGAATTCTCTATTCATAAGTCCTTATTTTCCTATCCATAGTCTGATGATGATAGGGAAATGATGTCTATCTGCCATACATGTTTTCCTATAAAATAAAACAAAACTAAAGCACCTTCAAAGAAACTTAATTTTTTCCTAAACTTTCATTTAGTGTTAATTTAATACTTGAAAGTAGTATCTGAATATTCCAGTTGCTTTCTAGTTACATGCCCTGTTAAAATATTATTGTGATTTTTTATATTTAACAAAGTTTTAAATATTATATATAGTTTTGTCTTTCTTGACTTTGCACAAATATTTTTTGCAGGACACTTGGAAATATTAACTGACTAACTCTGAAGAAAAAAAAACCTTAGGAACCAAGAAGGCTTATATTTTATCATGTTACAATTAGAGTGAGAAAAAGAAAACTATATTTTATATTAGCATTTACTTCAACTTCATAAAATATTTAATATAGATTAATGGACTGTTAAAAATATTATATTATTGCAGATAGTATGCTCAATTTATCTACTATATCTTTTGGTTTAAATTTATTGCTATGTTATATGTATGCCATTACAAAAATGGCTACACTTTCCTTTCTCTCTCAAGAGTAATCATGGTTGGTATGATACTTGTATTTGTTCACTATCTGCAGCTCAGAAAAATGTTTCCCAGGGTGGCAGATTTCAAGTCTATTTACATTCTTTTCCTGTCTCTGACTTATGAATTTTCCTGTCTATTCCTCCATTTGCCCCCCAAAGAATGTATCTAAGTAATCTGTTACTGAGATCTCAAAATTCAGTCACCATGAGTTTCTTTGAGATCATGCAGTCACATTTTAAATAGATGAAGTTAACATTCTTGATTAAGTATGTGGAAAATGTATAGATCATTCTTCTTAAAGTGAATGCAAGATAAGAACATACTGGGAATCTAGTACTAGGGAAGTGTTATCTTAACCTAAAGGATATTATAAACATATTACTTATTATCATTTATTGAGTATATGGTCCTTGACTAACTGCATGCATATATATATATATATATAACTATGCTCTTCACAACAGCCTTGCAAATGTTATTGCTAACAACAACTTGCAGAAGAAAACATTGTATCTTCCCTAAGAACATATCATATAACCAATAATTATAGAGTAAAATTTGAATATTTGTCTGACTAATGTCAAAAGGGCTTGTTTGTTCATTACACCATTCTGTTCATTACCAAAACCTTTAAAAGAATACAATAATATAAAAAAAAGAGTTGAGGAGAACTTAAAAGTATTTCTCATTCTGTAGTTTCTGTCTTCCACTGAAATTGCAATTTTGATGTTAACTTTCTCTAATGTATATAGCTAAATATTGTTATGGAATGGTACTTTAAAAACTATACATACTATAGAACCATATATACTGAAAGAATAAATAACATTTTTTTTTAGATACTAATGCTAGCTATGACTCTTCAGAATTAGTACTTAACACGGGACAGACACTGATGATCCAATAGGGTAAGCCCCTTTCAGAGAAAATTATGTCATTAGTATATTATAAATTATTTCCATTTTATTGCATTCATTGTTTTTGTGTAAAAATCTAATTTTATTATTATGTACAATCCCATGTTTAAACATAAGCTTTTCAGTGAAATAGACCAGAGTTCAAATCCTGATCTTAACACTAATTAGTGTGAGACCTTGGGGAGTTGCGTAACGTCACTGATTCCATGTTCCTAATCTGTAAAATAGAAGGAAAAGTTTTATTCACTCAATATGATTTTTGAGAACTTTATATAAGACACAGTTCTAGTACTAGAGACAGATCACTTGGAATGAGTGAACGAAAAAGGTAGTTATAGGTACTGGTGGAAAAAATGTATTTCTCTTTTTCACAGTGCTTATAATCTAGTTTGAAAGACATTTGAATTAATGAAATAAATTACTTTAATACATGTCTGTTAAACAGTCAGGAGTGGCGGCACATCTATAATCCCAGCTACTCAGGAGCCTGAAGCAGCAGGATAACAAGTTCAAGGCCTGGCTTGGAAACTCAGCAATACCCTGTTTCAAGGGGAAAAAAAATTAAAAAGGGATGTAGATGTTGCTCCATGGTAGAGTCTCCCTAGGTTTAATCCTTAGTATGGGGAAAATAAATACTCAATAAATGCTATCATGTAGGCAGGACTGATAGTGAGCTGTTCAAATTGTTGGGTTTTGGGTTTTATGATGCACAAAGGTGATATGCGTTCAGTAGAAATGGTACATAAAATTTTGAATCTTGATGTTTCCTGTGCTTGTGATGTGTGGTTTGTCATACTCTCATGATACTGGGCAATGGCTGCCAATATTAGCTTTCATTCAGTCACAGGATCATGAGGGGAAGCCACATGAGGGGAAGTTCACATTTTGAACACAAGTATTTAAAATATTGAGATATACAACACTTCATTCTAAAATAATATTAGATGACTTTGCTCAATTCTATTGTTCTGAACACATTTAATGTATGCCATGTGAACCTATGAAGGTTAAGGATATTATATGCTTTTTTGACATGATATTTTCAATTTAGGATGGATTTTTTTGGCATGTAACTGTCATAAGTCAAGGAGGATCTGTAATAATGTATTATTGAGAAACATAGAAGCATCAAAACTAATTCTAGGTGGTTAGTCACTGTTTCCTAAAGTAACTGATATAAAAGCTGATGTGAATGATATGTTTGGGTTAAATCAGATCAATAGGAGAGAAGGCTTTTAGAATGTTCCAAAAGAGGGACTGATATCTGTAGAGGTCCAGAAATGAGAGTAAATAAAATGTTGGAGAAATTGAAAATATATCAGAATGGCTGCAATTGGCTATGATAGTAGTAGTGTAATAGGAGATAGAATTGGAAACAATCGCTGTTTAGATGACAAAGCCTTAGACAAAGGGAACACCCACCCAGTTTGCATAGAATGAGATTAACAAAAATGCTAGCAAAAAATATTGAGTAGTTTTGGCAATGTGTTAGACAAATGAGAAATGTTAGGTAAGATAGCAACCGACCATTTAAATATGTAGGTGAATATGTAAGAAAATAATATAAATTTTCAGTCAATAAAAAAAGGGGGACTGAAAGCTAAAATAGTGAATGAACTATAATAACCACTTGGAGTGTGTGTGTTTGGTGTGTGTGTGTGTTTCTGTGTGTAATTTTGCCTCTAAAGGCAGTAATGAAAGCTGGATGTAATGTAGATGCTTGAGTTTCAACGTCAGCATGGGACAAGAGATAATTCTTTAGCTCTCCATAAGACACGCATCTCAACATAAATCCAAGATGCTCCATGTCTAAACCCTGAGTGTAAAGGTAAATTAGATAACATGTCCTCCTAGGACAATGTCTCGCCTGTACAGTGAGTGGGGAAAAAATGGTCTCACCTGAAAATTATAATCATGAATATGTGTCACAAGCTCTACTGTCCATGACATAGGTAATTCCAAATTGAAAACTTAAGGTAAAAATTAATCTAGAGGTCTTAGTGTATCAGGGGAGTGGTTCATGGAGGACGAAACTACAAGAGGGCCTCAAGTTTTTCAGAAGGGGCAAAAATTCAAAATTTAAAAATGTAGTAGTACTCAAAATTCAAAATTGCTAAAAGAAAGAAATAAAAATTGAAATTAAAATATGAAAAAAATATGGTGCGTAATGTTCAGCAGATATACAAATGAGAGGATTAGTCTCATGAGATCTTTTAGATATTTAAAACATCTGTAAAGACTGTAGATTGAAATCTGATAGGTAGTATAAAAAGGGTAAGTCAAAATATATTTAAAAGGTACAGATGAATATTAAAACCATGTAAAAATACAAGTTGAGGGGAAAAATAAAAACAAAAAGGAACAAAATAGGAAATAGAAAAATAAAAACTACAGTCTCAGAATTAGGAACTGCATGGGCAAGTTAAATCAAAAATTGGTATATTTCAACCATCACCAAACTGGAAAAACTGATGACATTTCCTTCCCACGATGACACTGTAAGTCCGGCGATGTGGGGCACACCTGTAATCCTAGCAGTTTGAGAGGCTGAAACAGGAAAATCGCGAGTTCAAAGCCAGCCTCAGCAATGGCAAGGAGCTAAGCAACTCAGCAAGACCCTTTCTCTACATAAAAAAGAGACACAAAAATAGGGCTGGGGATGTGGCTCAGTAGTCAAGTACAATTGAGTTCAATCTTTGGTATGCCCCCCCCCAACGTAAATATTGTAGCATTTTTGAAACTATAATTCAAAATTTTCGTAACTTTATACAGCAGTTCAGTGTATACAGTGGCACATGCCTATAATACCAGCTACTACGTAGGCTGAGGCAGGAGGATCATAACTTCCCAACTACCCTGGGCAACTTAATGAGACCTTCCCTCAAAATAAAAAAATAAAAAGGAGTCAGATGTATGAGTTGTAGCTCAGTGGTAGAGCAGCCCTGGGGTAAATTGCCAATACTACCAAACAGTAAATAAATAAATAATACCACAAAAGTAATGTAAATGAGATCAGGAATCATGAACAGAGGTTAAACAAAAGATTCTAACATTAAATCAACAGTTCCAAAAGCATGGAAAACATAAAATGGGGATAGTAATATTCACAAATAATATCTTGCAATTTCACAGAATTTATGAGAGACATGGCTTTAAATTCAGGAAGTACAATCTATCCTCAGATAATTAAAAATTAATTCACATATAGAAATATTTAATTAAACATGGAGATGATGGAACACATTTATAAAAATTGAATTGATCTATAAATATTTTATAGTATTAAATCTGGAGTGAAAAATTTACCCAACCCACCCCAAAACAATAAATGTAAGAATTTTTTAGAAAGTAATTTATCTGCTTCTAAAACAAAAATAGTGCAAGAATGTCTGAGGTTTAGGCAGATACAGAGGAGTAAGAAAAATTTCGGAGGAAAACCAGAAAATACCCTGCCACTGAAAGCATGAGGAAAGTGTTTCCAGGTCAGCCATATTGAGGGTTGCTCAAATATTGAGAAAACAAAGGTGATCTATCAAGTTAAAGAAAAGTCCTTGCTGAGCTTGGCAGTCAGTTTTGGTAGAGAGTTGTGGGGCTAAAACAAATTTCTAGTCTATAATAGATGGAGTAAAATATGGATCTATATCATTTTATGTAAAATTTCTAATAAATTTAAATATGAGAAATATAATAGAGTTATAAGATCAAAGGAGTGTTATGTTGGTAGTCATCTTTTTTAAGAAGGAAAAAGTTAAACTTACAGAAATATTGATGGGAAGAAATGAGTTAAATTAGAACCAAAAATATAGGAAAGACACAAGTTACATTTTAGTTTTTCTGCAGATTTTTGGTAGCAGAAAAATTTTCACATCCAAAGAATGAATTAATATCTAACAGGGATAGCTTTCTCTAGCAATTAAAACAATTAGTATTAAAATAAACTTATACTCAATTCAATTCTGAAGTTAATAATTAAACAATGCATTTAGATTTTAGCATCTTAAGAAGTGATTAAAGTAACAACCTTAGTAAATTAAAAATGTTCAATGAAATGTGGCAGATAAAATCAAGGATGATTAATAATTAATTTAGTTTCTATAAAAGTACAAAATACACATGAAGTAAGTATCTCAAGTAAATTATTAGTCACATATTTTTGAGTCTTTATTTCAGACAATTTCAGTACTTTTACATTGTGCATAATACTACATCTTCCATGAGAGAAGGAATAAAACAACTCTTTGAAAATTACAACCTTTTACAATTACAGAATATTAAAAATAATTTGTTACATTGTATTTTATCATATTTTTCTCATTCTTATTCATACTCTGTGATTATTAATTGTAGCAGTGTGTGGGCACATAGACACTTCTGCCACCTGACGTGTACAGATTGAGATGCTTTTTTCACTTTCGTTTTTGCTACTTTAAAAATTAGCATATTATCAGTAAGAGTAATTTTTATCAATTTACTTACACATACTGACTTATTAGCAAAATAATGTGGCTTGATATTCCTTGTCCCTACCTCCATGTTTGATTGGTTGACGTCAATTTTCAATTTTGATGTTTTGACCATGTTTACAGTATGAAGGCAATTGCCTTTTCTTTTACATATAAGGAAAGCAAAACGCTTAGGAGAAAAGTAAATAATATTTCTAATGAATCATAGCTCCACTATCTCCAAAAACTAATTACTTTGGTTATTACATTAAAGTATAAATAATCAAGATACAGTTATAATTAAGAAACAGAAGGGAGAGTATTACTACTAGTTAACCAAAGAGAATGTAATACAATTTAACAAGCATTAAATGAGTGTGTTTGTGGTTCCTAGTCAATCTTTTATTTATTTATTTATTTATTTGATTGAACTCAGGGTTACTCAACCACTGAGCCACATCCTCAGCCCTTTTTTTTGGTACTGGAGATTGAATTCAGGGGCACTCGACCACTGAGCCACATCCCCAGCCCTATTTTGTGTTTTATGTAGAGACAGGGTCTCACTGAATTGCTTAGCGCCTCGCCATTGCTGAGGGTAGCTTTGAACTCATGATTCTCCTGTCTCAGCCTCCCTAAGTGCTGGGATTACAGGCTTGCACCACTGTACCTGGCTCTTAGCCCTTTTTTTCTTTTTTTTTTAAACAGACCCACAAAACTTTATATTGAATTAACTAAAACATTTTATAATACATATATTTACTTAGGAAAAAAAGATAAATGGTATAAAGAAATAATCTAACATGTTTGAAACAGCAACAAATGGGATTTCTAGAAATAAAAAATTCAATAATTGAGATTCAATTAATGGTTTTAATATTTTTTTTATTTTTTTATTATTTTTTTTGATTTCTTTTTTTTTTACACACTGTTCACTGAAAACATTTGTTGAGGCAAATAGAAAAAAAATTATTACAATCATAATTTTTCTAACTTTGCACAAAATTATAAGCAGATTACATTCTTCATATTAAATACCTTTATATGCACTTTCAATGAACAGTGTATATATATATGTGTATATATATATATACATATATATATATTTATATATATTTTTTATCAACCATCTTTACTATACCCATTCACCTTTCCTGCCCCCGCCTCCCCCATGTCGCGTCCAGTGTTTCTCTATTTCTCTTATGTTTCCCATTCCCACCTCCCTTATTCATCAGCATCCACTAATCAGAGAGACCATTCGGCATTTGGTTTTTTGGGATTGGCTTACTTCACTTAGCATAATGCTTTCCAATTCCATCCATTTGCCTGTAAATGCCATAATTTTATTCTCTTTTA